>JAOTQR010003934.1:0-18843 GCA_025774065.1 Solanum ossicruentum | reverse complement strand
TGTAACATATTGTTAGATTTAACCATATTTTTTCTTCGCAGCCATTGTATAAGTGATTGAGACTTGTTGTAGTAGGAAATTCTGCTTTTCAGTGAGTTGCTGTCATGACCCAAAAAGTGGGCGTGATGGCACTTGTTCAATCCCAACAGAACAAGTCAACCTTAACTCAAAAGGGATAATAAATATAACACGTGGAAGCATTTTAATAAATAATTAAAACTGAGAATTTTCATAAACTTAAATCCCACCCAAGGATTGGTTAAAATACAGAAAATCATAGAAATACAAGTTCAAACTGTCCTTCTTCTCAAATAGAACAAGTACAGAAGAAATAGGAACGAGAGAGTCAGCCAGATGACAACAACTACCTCTCTTCGTCTCCTAAGAATCCTCGACGGATCAAGGAATTACTTTTCACTGCCCAAGTTCACCACCTACACGAGTGTAGAAGCAAGGGGTGAGTACCAAATACCACGCAGTACCCAACAAGTCAACTAACAAAACCAGTAAGTCTAATAGAATACACAAACTCTTTTCGTCCCAGTCGGTATCCATGACTCCAACCTGCACAAAAGGTTATTCCGACCCCGCAACATATAATATTTAAATAAGACAGTATTTCACCACATCGCACTTTTCAAAAAACAAGTTAAAGGCACAATCAATTATAATGACAACACCATGCTATGCAATGGTATGCAAGGGGTGATATGCAATGCATTATGCAATTATGACATCACCTCTTCGCCGGCAGGAACCTCGGCGTCACAATATCATCATAAACATGCTGGCAGAAACCTTGGCATAATATCATCATAAATTCGCCGGCAGAAACCTCGGCGTCACAATATAAATTTGCCTGCAGAAACTTCGGCATCACATCTCGACCGATAAAGACCTCGGTCCCAATATCATTATAACTTCGCTGGTAGAAATCTCGACATCTGGATCGGTAAAGACCTCGGTCCCAATATTTTCATCTTACTCATATCAATGCAAATATGCATGTCATGGAATGAATGAACATGGAATGAATGAACATGATATGAATTTCACAAACACATTCACTCATTATTTCCAATCACAAAAATATATATAAAAAATATAATATTCTCATCACTTCACTATATTTGTCAATTTAAGTACCATAATAACACGTCAACTCACATTTACATTTTTAATCATCTTATTTCGTATAATATTAAAATATTTCATATATCACACGTAAGAGAAAGGAAAATTCGAGCATTTTACAAGAATTACAAAGTTTTGAAAGTTCACTTGCCTTAGTCAAATCACGATCAATCTAACACTTTGGCCTTCCCTTTTTGTATGGAATTCGTAGCACCACGATCTAGTTAAATAAATTATTACTATTTTAAATTGACATACCAACAGTAATGGAAAATAATTTTGGCATCACATAATTGTTTTCAACTGAATATGTACATACTATTTTCATAATAAAGTACTTAAAAGTATACGAAAATAAATTCATTTATATAAGTATCTTATTATAAAGGATAAGAGCAACTTACAATAAAATTGTCGAAACTCCACATAATAAATCATCTCCCTTCAACTTAATAAAACTCCCGAATATTATGTAAATAATATATATATTATCATGCTACTCTCCTGATTTCTGTCTACCCTCTCTATCTCTGTCCGTGACTTTGGATGTTTGATGAGCAAATTGGCTCTCCTTTAAATAGAAGCAAAATGCTTCTTAAAGGATAAAATATAAGGCACTAACGAGTGGCCCTTAGCTACTAATGAGGCATTAGCAAGATAAAAAAAAACAATAAAGTTTTGGTCATCCCACAAAACAATTGCTTTTGCCGGCCAACTTGTCAACTCCACTTACACTTACAAAGTGGGAAGATTATAATTAACATTAAAAAAAAAAAGTTAAGAGTCGTTACAGTTGCCTTCTCTTTTAACAATCTCTCACTCTCCAGTTGTGTTTAGTGAACAAAGTCTATCGAGGTGAATTTGGTTGATGGTTGATTTTTGTTTATGACCTTCTGAGTTCCAACACTGGAATCAGTCTGTAGGTAAGCATTGAGCCGAGCGTTTATGGAAACAACTTCTACCCCACAAAGGTACATTGGGTATGTAATTGTCGTTTGATGGTAAGCAGTGTAAAACTCCGTTACTATTGGATCTTGTCAACATGGTGTAAGGTAAATCCATTATGATACACCAGATCTGGCTCGATTATTGATAGAGTGAATATGGGGTCCATTTGACCAGGAATAGAAATATATGATCATGTTCATTGAAATGACATTTCCTCTGTTGAAGTCTGGTACAAAACAAGGTGAATAAGGTTAGGTTTGTTCTTCATGGTTACCTTTTTCTTGTAATTTGTTGCAGCAAGGTATATACCATTTGATTAGCTTGTGGATTGTGTTTTTTCGCTTTTTGTTTTGATTTTCACTTGATATCTGCTTTCAGGTCATTAATTGGGATATGTGCTCTATGAGTAAAAGTGAACAGAGGGAATATGCTTTTCGCTTTTTGTTTTGATTTTCATTTGGTATCTGCTTTGAGGTCCCACTAATTAGAATCGATGGTCCCTATCAAAGACGATTTCATATTCAATGTAATCATATTTGGTATATCTCCTTATCCCATTATCTGGAGATCCCATGTTATGCCAAACTGATTGTGTCGTTTGAAGAATAAATAGTTGATTATCATAATACAAACAAAGGGAACCTTTTCCGTAAATTGATTTTGCTTATTTGGCAAATGTCGCCCATATGCTTGATGCCTAACTTAAGAAGGAAGAGCGTGTTTTGGCAAACTTCTAAAAAATTGTTTATTTTGAGAAATATTTTTATAAAATTAACTTTTTTAGATTTTTTGAAAAAAATAGTTTGTATAGAAAATTTATTTGAGAAATTGATGTTTTAGTGTTGGGAAAAGGGTAAAAAAATATCTTTAAACTATGGGAAATGAACATATCCTTCGTTGATATGCTCTTGCTATCAATATTTGGTCCCAAAATGCCCTTATTGTTATTTAATGGGTAAAAAATACCTCTTTTTAAAATTTATTTATTTATTTATTTTATTATTGAATGAATTATTTTTCTAATAATATTTTTTTATTAACAAACATTTAGCCTACTTAAATTCAAGAAAAATCTTAAATAAAAATATTTCTTGCTTTATTATAATTACTATTTTTGTCGTTATCTAAACAAAAATTACGGTTGAATTTATTATGAACTTATATTTATGACACATATTTATTTGTTACAAGGGTACGATGTTCTATTTTGATTGGTAAAATGATTTTAAAAAGAAATAAAACAAGAAAAGGATTCTTTAATGGTAATGTTTTTAGTAGGAACATAATATGTTTAAAAAGAAGAAAAATAATATATTTATTTGAAAAAGGGATAATTTTGACCCATTTAGTAACAATGCATTTTTGAATCAGACTATCAACAATCAGGTCACTTTTGAATTAAAGTATTAACGATAAGAAAAATTTTGGATCAAACTATAAACAATGAATATTTTTATTTACTTTTGTGTTTAATAAACAAGAAGCTTTTGGTCAAAGAATCTAATATTCAAGAATCCCATGGGCCACGTTATTTTGCTCTCTTTTTATGGCCATTTATATTTAGATGTATACTTGGTATTAAATTGATTGAATGGTCAACTTTAATTACTATTAACAATGCAAGCTGGTGCATTTCTAGATGGGTGTTAATGTGGGATTTCCATAATATAGAGATATTTAGTGTAATTAATCATTAATATGATTTGATGTACATTAATTGCATTTGATAATAACCTACAAAAATGCATGAAAATTAACTCAAAGCTAAAATGAAACTTAAAGTTCTCAAATTGTGGAGATTTGTCATATATATGTCCATAGGGATTATGTAATCGATAATAATGTTATTGGTTTATTGTTATTGAGTTAATAAGTTATAGGGTTTAAAAAAAATATTATTGGGTTATTGATTCTATATTGATTTTTACTATTAGGTTACTGGGTAAATCGATAATCCAATAATATTATAATTTACTATTTTACCCCTTCATAAATATTAAATATTAGTAGTTTAATTGTAATACGACGCTATAACAATATTGTACGTAATTTAATCTTTACAATATTTAAGTGATTAGTTATCCACTTTAGTATTTTAGTTTGTACTTAATTAATTATAACTTTTACAAGTTTGTAAACATAGTCTTCGTACTTTCTCTTCTTTTTATAAATGCAAATTCTCATTATCATTCTTATTGGATAAACCAAAAATGGAACCGTTAAGGATTTAAAATCCATAAAAATTATTTTATTGATTTAGTATATCTAAAAATCAAAAATTGATAAACTAAACTGCTAATGTATAAATCTGAATCAAATTGACCGACACACACCTCTAATACAATGTATTTACTAATTGCAATGCTATCAACAAAAAGTTATGATTGAGTCATAAATACTCATTTGTTTTAAGAGGTCTCCAATTTGAACCCTGAGTATAGAGTCCTTTTGATAGAAAATATTTTGCCCTTCAAACTAAAATTTGTTAGTGTAAATTTAAATTAGTCGAACGAATTCCAATGACTCTAATTAATTTATATGCTGAGTTTCTTGACAAATAACAGTGGATTATTCAAAATTTATCTTTATTTTGTTGGCCAATAGCATAGTAGAATAGAAAATTAATATTTCTTGCTTAGTTGTAGGGGGTGGGTGACATGAGGTGGTGCTCCACATTCTTTTTCAATTGCAATATTTCTGATTCTATAGAGATCTACAAAATTAAAATCATTTTCAAGTAATTACATTTTTGTGGCTAGTTATATTCATCTATTTTTTTTTCAAAGTGGTATTTGACTATTTATTAATATCACTTTTCAATAGTATTTCATGTTCTTTCAATTAATCATCTTTCAAAGTAAAAATATCTAGAAAATTTTTGCTAGCATCCTATGTAAGTATGAATATTATCGTGTTTTATTGAAAAAATCTATGCAAATATGACTGTCATGATTTAATTTTTTTATTTATATCTCTTTACGTGATATTTAAAAAATATTAAAAATTAATCAAATTATATTAACAATAAAAAAAGGTTAAAAATAGACGGTTCAAAAGTTTTATTTTACTTGATCAAAATAATGATATAAATAAATTTTAAAAATAATCGACAGAATCAAATCATTATACTATTAAATAGCAAGATTTTTTTAAAAATCTTCTTATAACATAAAAGAGCTAAATAAGTTAACTTGAAACTATGCCCTCCATATTAAGAAGTATATCCTAAAGAATCTTTTCATTATTCTTTCTTCAATATTCTTCTCATTAATATGCATATATATGCCTTTCAACTAAGTTTGATAAGGTTGTGATGAAATCGTAAGCATATTATTGTCTTTAGTTAGCACAATATAATTAATCATCTTGAAATTTATATCTTAAATTTTTTTTTAGAAAGTTACAAATATATGTAAATAAGTAATTTTAGTTTCTTAGTCTTAACTAATCTTAGAACATTCTCAAACTATGGTCTTAAAGAAGTAGATGAAATGACTCAATTTTTTAAAACATTTTTGTTTGTATAACTTCATTTCTAGGTTTATATATGAAAGGAAGATTATTTTTACCTGTTTTTTTTTTGGGAGTGGGGAGCTTAAAAATTAGCCAATTGGTGCGATATTATTTTGTCCTTATTTCTTAATTAAAAAGTAGTAAAATAGACTTTTTTATATTCTTCATTTTCTTTAAACTTTGGACGATATTTTGAAGTTTCTTTTGCAGAAATTAAAAGTTAAAATTATGAGTTCTATAAGCGAAATTAAAGAATGTTATCATGAAATTTAATTTTTATAACTTAAAATTTTAGAATATTGTTCTCGTCGTAAACTTTACAAATAAAAATTTATTAGAGTGTCTTAGATTTAAATTTATACAAATAAAACTTCATGACATTTATTTTAGAGTTTGAGAATGAGATAATTCAAATTTTAAGTAAATAAATAAAAAAATTGAAATTTAAAATGATGCAAGTGAAATTCGGTAAGCTTTTTAAATGAATTTGAATAATGATGCAAATGAAACTTAATTTGAAGAACCATTGCTTTTCTGGAGTAAAAATAAATATATCATGATAAGTGAAAAAATATTACTTTGCACATGTGTCACAAATTAATTGAGTGAGTACTCAACAATTAAATGATAAATCATTTTGCAAATTTTAAATTATTATAAATATCCAAATATTACTTATTATTAAAGGGCGGCATGATTTCAAACCAAAATCAATTTTATGTTGCAAATAAAAAATATGCAGTAGGTTTCTGAGTATATTTATTTTTTTATTTGAAAAAAAAAAGATTTTGTCAAAATTGACCAAGTCAACCAACTTTAAGAGTGAAGTCATAATTCTTTACTCCTCAAAAACAAAAATTACAAATGTCCGACAATTATTGTAAATGAATAAAAAGGGTGAAAAGAAGAAGGTTTAATCCTCCGTCTTCACTTTTGCAGACAGCTAATCGCCTCTCTCAAGTTGCCACTCTCCAATAACTTCTCAAGCAGAAGAAAATGGGTTGGTTTCCTCGTTCTGGACCATCCAAATATTGAAGGGTTGTGATATTTGCGGAGGGTTGTGAATTTTTTGAAGAGTTGTGAATTTTCTAAATAGATTAATTGAAGGATTATGACTTTTTCAAGAAGTTGAGACTTTTTGAAGAGTTATGATTTTTTTTGAATTAAAAAAGTTATGACTTTTACGAAGAGTTATAACCTTTTGATGGGTTGTGGCTTTTTCAAAGGGTTGTGATTTTTCTGAATAGTTGTAACTTTTTCGAATGGTTGTGAAGCTAAAGTACCATTTAATCAGAAATGACGTCTTTTGAGTTTTTTTTAACTTATGTTGGACTATTTAATTGATTTTTAAAATATTAAATTATTTAAGAAAATAATAAATAAGAATTAATGTAAGAGTGGCATGTAGGCGGCTAGACATCTTCTTTTATATATATACTAGACTAGATACTAAAATGCCCGTTAACGGGCCCAATGTTACGATCTTAAATTGTATTTTATGTGATTAATCATATTCTAAAATAATAAATTAATTTTGAATATTTTCACCATTGAGAGTTGATCACAATGGGCATTACACTTTGAAAGTAATTTTTATATATGTTTTTTATAAAATAAAAAAAAATTATGACTTATTTAAGTTGCCACAACCAATATATTAAAATATTATTTAATATAATATTCATTTTAATATTATGTGAGACACAAACATTGAATTGGACAGACATATATTGGATATAAAATGTTCTACTTTCTTTAATTTTATGTATTTCAAATGAAATAACATATTTTATGTTGTTAACATAACTATATAATATACATTTGTGAACATGCATATAAAGTTTTTAAATTTTTCAAAACTTGAACACCAGATGTCTCATATGAATATTATATCCTGTATTTAGGTGTTCATACGGAAAAAGTTGCAATTCGAGTGTCAAAATGAATTTTACTAACAATTATAATGGTGCTAAATATTATTTTTATCCAACACACACCACCACAGTTTCATTTAATTTTGTTGTATATCACAAAATGATAAAATATTGGAACAAAAATATATTTATTTTGACTATCTTAAAAAAGAAAAAAAATTATTGCAACACTATTAACTTTTACTTTGTTAAAAATATTTTTAAAATTATATTGAAAAAGCTAGCTTGATTTTAAATAGTAAAAGCTAAAAATAGGAACGATAAAAAATCGAGTGAAAATTGAATAATAATTAGGTCTAAAGTATATGAATGATGTTGATAATGAATAAGTAAATTTATAATAGATAATAAAATTAAAATGACATAAATAGAATAGGTCAACATGTATTACATGTGTTTAGAAGCTATTGGTGAAGAAATAAGATAATGCCAACTATAATATTACAATTTATAAAGCTCATTGTACAACTCTTCATAGCCCTGTTGTCCTTCTATTGGCTCTTCTATATAATAGAAACTAGTAAATATGCCCGCGCCTCGTGCGGGTCAATGTTGACACCCAATTTTTACCCTCCACGGTGTCAATTTAATCATCGAGTTCTATTTTTGTTTTAACGATTTTTAAATCATTTTTTGTTAAAAAAAATTAAAAAAAAATAAAAAAAAAACTGGGCGCGTGTACCTCACGCGCCCCTAATATCTCCTTCACCCTGCATCTTCATCTTCATTTTCCCATTCCCTTAACCCTATACCAGCCGCCATTCCCTCTCCTTTTTTCTTCTCCATTTTTTGAACCCTAATCCTGTCGCCTTCTTCTTCATTATCATCATCATCTTCTTCTTCTTCTTTCTTCTCCCATCTTGATGAACAAAAAAAAAAAAGCCCGAAAACCAGCAACCAAAGACCAAAAATCACGCGACCAAATTCCCGATCCCTAACGTTCTTCTCCCACAAATCATGCTCCCGATCCCTTTCCCTAGATATTCTCGTTTTTCTACCATAAATCGAGGAGTAAATTGACCCTACTGAATTCTTTGAAATTCAAAATCTATCCGATTTCCCCATTTGCCCTAATTTGGGGCTATAAATATCAGTTGATCTTCTCCTTGAAGGTAGCCAGAAGTGATCGAAAAAGACCTCCTAGAAATATAGCCGTTGAAAACCTGAGAAAACTCTAGGCGATCGGAGAGGGAAAATACGAGTAAAGGTGATCAAGTCAAAGGGGGACGAACTCGAAATCTGAGTTTGGGGGGACGAGTTTGAAAAATCTGAGTTTAGGGGGATGCGAGGATAAAAAGAAAAATCGGAGCGAGAACTCATCTGGTCATCAGATGCATCAATAATCCAAGAACCCTAACAAAGCTTTAGGGGATTTTTGGGGAAAATTGAAGAGTTCCTGGCAACGCCTCCTCCATAGGAATTCGAAAATCAAAACAAATTCGATATCAAAACTCGAAAGCTAGAAACCAAAACAGCTTCGAAGTCAGTCTGTCCGAAATTCGATTCGCAGTGGTATAAGCGTCTTCGTCAAGCTCATCGTCTCAGTTTCGCTGCCCCAAAAAAGGTAATACTCCATCCTCTCTCATGTCGAACTTCAGAGATTGTGGTTGAAATTGTTCAAGGCGTCGCGAAGTTATTTTGTGCGCATTAGATAATTTCTCACTTAACATTCCTTGTTGGTTGCTGTTGATATCCTAATGGTATAGTTTATCAAACTGAGAGTGTTCTGTTGTAATTGTATTCTCAGTCTCACTCAAGTCTTGATGGTCTACACTGCCTGTCGATTTCCTGAGCATGATGTATTAGTTGATTTCGGTTTTTTTTTCCAGACGTTGATATGTCTAAATGATACATTTCTCATATTTGTCCATTAATAGTTGAGCCTAATACTTATACTGATTGAAAGTGCTACTCATATCCTTTCTGTTTACTGTTAAGTCACTAAGAGTCAAAAATGGTGCTGAAACAGTTTTTCTCCTCAAAATACCTACTGTAACGTTCAAAATTAGCCTGTTAATTCATATTGATGAGGCTTCTGATTTCTTAAAACGCTGTTTGTTTGCTTCTCTGTGATTATAAGCTGCCTGTCAGGCTATTGAGGTTGTCTAGTTTCATTTTGGATCAATTCTTCTCAGAATCTAAATGTTTTAGTCATGGATATGCATATTCCTTCATTACATCAGAAGTTGTTCTTTTTTTTTTTGTTTTAGAATGCATAAAGCGTGACTGTGTTCATTGTCTCTACTCTTTTGGCTTCGAAATTTATCCTGTTAGCCGTGTAATACTAGCATGTGTTTTGCTCTCTAACTATAGAGTTATTTAAATGAGGTTTATTCTCGAATCTGTTGTTTACTCTTCATTGTTTGAGGAATGCATCCCTGACATTTATCTTTGTTTCATTCCTTTCTTTCTAAGTCTGTCCAGATTCCAAAATCATTGTTTGTCATCATGTTTTAAGTTTCCTTAAGTTGGGTTTGCTTCTAATGAAGTACCTCATTGGTCTTGATGTTTTCCTGACTGCTTCCCAGCATTTTGGAGAATGTTTATTTGACTGCATCACAGATGGCTTTATCCTTGTTGACTATGAAATAGTTGCTGAAAAATGGTGTTATCATTTGTTTAGTTTGATCATTTCCTGGCATTAGTGTTGTGTTTGCTGCTAGTTTGAGTCATGAGTCCTCCAGACCTTTTGTTTCATTTAAAATGATGTTAGTAGCTTGTCTCCTATTTGTCTTCCTATGAAAATGTTGCTCCTGTGATGTCTCATTTTCATGTTTTAGCTAATTGCTTCAATATTGGTTGCTTCCTCTGACCACTTTTCCTAATCTAAACATTTCGTTGATACTCTGGAGTCAAATTGTTTTGCTTTTTGTTTCATGAGAATCAGTAGAGCTCGTCATGTTGTTAGTATTAATTTGAGTCTCTTACTAATTCTTATCTTTATTTCTTTGCATGAACAATGCTCCGAGTTCATTTTGGACTCCATCATCTGCATTCCTTAGGCCATGGAGGCCCAAACTTCATTCCCTTAGAGTCAACTTGTACTCTCTCGGCTTCAGAGAACAGTCCACGACAGCACAAGAAGAAGGCCCAAAAGCTATAACAGATAAAAGGCCCACTTCAACTCCCTCCTTGCATTATTCCATTTATGTGTTGTATTTGTTTGAATGCTAACATTATTTGTCACATTGGTTTCAATCTAATTAGATTCTCCGACAATGTCCAAACCATTTATGTTATTTTCTTTTAAAAGGATTTTTGCATTTTAAAAAAAAATAAAAATAAATAAAATAAAATAAAATAAATATGTTATTTTATTATGTTAGTTTAATTTTCAAATCTAGTCAATTTTCTAAATTATGTCGAATGTTTTAGTTAGTTGAGTCTAGTCAAAACTTTTCAAGTTAAGTAAAAAATCTTTCAAAAAAATTAATCAATTTCAAAAAATGGTCAAATCTTTTCAAGTCAAAGTTAGTCAAATCACTTAATCACCGGATAACCGCATTTAGCAACCATTTCGAGTGCGCAAAACCTTCTCGAAGTGGAAATATGAACTCGAATCTGTTTCTCTGGATTTTAAAAAAAATTTTCTGTTAGGTCTTTTAAAATATTTAATGGTTTCCTAATTATCCGTAAAATTAGGTGGCGACTCTATTTTCTTTCGAATTTCAAAAATTGGTTTTCACTTAAATTAATTGAGTTTAAACAAGATTTTTTTTTCTTTTCAAAAATCCATTTTTCGGCATAACATTCAAGTCTAAATAAAGTTCTATGATTGCAATTGTTGTTTGAAACTGCAAATATAGATACATGAATGCAAAAACAGTTCATTACGCAAGACTACTACATCAGGCACAGTTTCCCTGACCTGCAATCGAAACATAAAAGCAAACCTGATCCTCAGAAACTGGTGAGGAACCACATAATGCAAATATAATACAAGTCCTTATTTCAACGATATTCAGATTCCTTGATTGTAAATAATACGAGGGTTCCCAGCAAACAGCCTTTCTACTTCTATGAGGTAATGGTAAGGTCTACGTACATTCTACCCTCCCCAAGCCCCACTTGTGGGATTCCACTGGCTATGTTGTGGTTTTATTTGATTGTAAGTAATAAAATGATGCTGACACTTATTATGTCCGATTGACATCCTTGAAGCCTCTCAAAGTAAGATCCTTGACTCCTTTATGAAGAATAATAATAAAATCAACATGCTTGTTTTATATAATCTTTTTTCTAGAATAAATCAAACATCAAAATAAGTACCTGTAGTTCTTTAATCGCTTTCATGTTTTTCATATGTACAATAGAAATGTGACCCTTGTTAGGTTGTGGAGCCTGATATTATATTTATGTACTGTCGCGGGTCAATCTCTGCGGTGAGGTTGCCCCGGTGTGGGGGGGTAGGAGCTACTGTTATTCTCCGTGTATATATGTATTCTGTAAAATTGTAAATAATCGGATATCATTAATATATAAAACCCTATCGCCATGGAGTTTACCTATTGGGCTTTACCACGAAAATATTTCTCTCTCTAAACAGATTATTTTTCTCTGCCTTCTCTCTAGGAAGATCTTCTTCTTCCTCAATCCTCCATCTTCTTCTTAGATCTGCAAATCGTATTTCCTAACAATTGGCAGCCACCTTGGTATTGGAATCAATATGATCTGTGCAAATAGAGAGTTCAAAGATTGGAATCGAAAAGTTTGATGGATCCGATTTTGATTTCTGGAAGATGCAGATCGAAGATTATCTGTATCAAAAGGATCTTCACGAACCCTTGTCTAGGATGAAGCCAAAATCCATGAAAGAAGAAGATTGGAAGCTCAAGGATCGTCAGGCACTGGGTTTGATTCGGTTGACTTTGTCCAGAAACGTGGCTTTCAAAATTATCAAGTAAAAGACAATGGCGGATCTGTTGAAGGTGCTGGCGAATATGTACGAGAAACCCTCTGCGATGAACAAGGTATACTTGATGCGTAGATTGTTTAATTTACAGATGTCGGAGGGTGGACCTGTTGCAGATCATATAAATGATTTTAATATGATTGTTAGTCAACTGAGTTCTGTGGAGATTAATTTCGATGATGAAGTTAAAGCGTTAATTTTGATGTCATTTTTACCCGAATCTTGGGATAGTGTTGTTGCGATTAGCAGTTCCCGTAGATCTAAGAAACTTAAATTTGATAAAATTCAAAATGTAATTCTCAGCGAAAGTATTCGCAAGCGAGAAATTAGGGATTCATCGGGTAGTGCTCTCAGTGTTGATCAAAGGAGGAGAAGCAAATCGAAGGGACAAAACACACATGGCAGATCAAAGTTGAAGGAACGTGAAAAATCTCCACATAAATCAAAGGTGACATGTTGGAATTATGGAGAGAAGGGTCACTGCAAAAAATGAATGCAAGAAACCCAAGAAAAAGCAAAATCATAATTTTGGAGATGATAATAATTTTGTAAATTCAGCAGAAGATATTGGGGATGTTTTAATCCTTAGTGTGGACAGTCCACTCGAGTCCTGGATCTTGGATTCGGGTGCATCCTTTCATTCATCTCCAAGCAAGGAATTGTTTAGAAATTTTAAGTCTGGAAGTTTTGAAAAAATGTATCTTGCTGACAATAAGCCTATGGAGGTTGAAGGAAGAGGGGATGTTTGTATACATACTCCAGCTGGTAATCAGTGGACATTGAAGGATGTCAGATATGTTCCTGGACTAAAAAAAACCTGATCTCTGTTGGTCAGTTGGATAGTACAGGTTATGAAGTGTATCTTGGAAAGGGCTCATAGAAGATTGTGAAAGGTGCTATGGTTGTAGCGCATAGCATAGAATCTGGAACTTTATACACTACTGCCGGGTGTATAAATGTAGTTGCTATTGCTGAGGGTACTTCCAGTTCAAGTTTGTGGCATAATAGACACAGACACATGAGCACCAAAGGAGTGAAAATGCTGGTTGCAAAGGGAGTTTTGGATGGTCTGCAAGCTGTAGATATGAGACTTTGTGAGAGTTGTGTTATGGGTAAATAGAAACGAGTTAGCTTCACAAAGGTTACGAGAGAACTGAGGAAAGCACCATTAGAAATGGTCCATACAGATGTTTGGGGACCATCTTCAGTCTCGTCACTTGGTGGATCTAGATTGTATGTTACCTTCATTGATGATTTCAGCAGGAAGGTATGGGTTTTCTTTCTCAAGCACAAATCAGATGTGTTTGCCACCTTCAAGAGGTGGAAAGCTGAAGTTAAAAATAAAAACAGGGTTGAAAATCAAATGTCTGAGATTTGATAATAGTGGCGAGTATGACAAGTCAGAATTTAAGGCATTCTGTGCAGCTAAGGGAATCAGAATGTTGAGAATAGTTCCTGGGAAGGCAAGGCAGAATGGAGTTGCTGAGAGGATGAACAAAACATTGAATGAGCAGGCACAGAGCATGAGGATACATTTTGGATTGCCAAAGAGGTTTCAGGCTGATGCTGTAAACACGGCTGCATATTTGATTAACAGAGGACCATAAGTTCCTCTGAGGTTCAAGATTCTAGAAGAATAATGGACAGGAAAAGAACTCAAGTATTCTCACTTGAGGACTTTTGGTTGCACGGCTTACATTCATGTTGATTCGAAGAAGAGAGACAAGCTTGATGCTAAGGCTGTGAAGTGCTACTTCATAGGCTACGGTTCTGATATGTTTGGTTACAGGTTTTGGGATGATAAAAATAGAAAAATACTAAGGCATTGTGATGTGACATTTGATGAGAACGTCTTGTATTAGGACAAAGAGATGTCGGGTTCAGAGAATACAAAGCAAGTGGGAATTGAAGTTGAGTTGCAGAGTAGTTCGCTTAATAATGTTGCCACTGAAACTCAAGAAACTCCAGAGACGATTGCTGAAGAACCTGAGGTGGAACAAGTAACACCAGAGCAGGCATTGAGGAGATCATCCAGAACCATTAGGGCATCAGATAGGTATTCGGCTTCATTACATTATCTGTTGCTGACTAATGAAGGAGAACCAGAGTCTTTTGATGAGGCCTTACAGGTGGAGGATTCAATCACGTGGGAGCAAGCCATGGATGATGAGATGAGTTCACTTGAGAAGAATAACATGTGGGTGTTGACTGAGTTGCCTGCAGGAAAAAAAAGCTTTGCTGAACAAATGGGTGTTTAGGATCAGAGATGAATTAGATGGAAAAAGGAGGTTCAAGGCCCGATTGGTGGTTAAAGGATATTCACAACGAAAAGGTATTGATTATGCTGAAATATTTTCTCTTGTTGTGAAATTAACTACTATCAGAAACCTTTTGGGTATTTGAATCTTGAGCAAATAGATGTAAAAATGACGTTCTTACATGGAGATTTGGATAAAGAAATCTATATGCAACAACCTGAAGGGTTTGCAGTTCCAGGTATGGAACACATGGTGTGCAAGCTCTCCAGGAGCTTGTATGGGCTGAAGCAAGCACCTCGAAAGTGGTATATGAAGTTTCACTCCTTCATGAGCACGAATGGTTTTCACAGGACTGAAAAGGATCAGTGTTGTTACTTCAAAAATACATTGATTCTTATGTATTTCTACTCTTGTATGTGGATGATATGCTGATTGCAGGATCAAATATAAAGGAGATAAACTCTGAAGGCAACCCTATAATCAGAGTTTGAGATCAAAAACTTAGGTGCAGTGAAGCAGATTCTTGGGATGAGGATTTCTCTGGATAGATTATCCGGTACTTTAAATCTATCACAAGAGCTTTACGTTGAGAAGGTGTTGTCCAGATTCCAGATGAATGATGCTAAACCCAAGACTACTCCTTTGGCAAACCATTTAAAATTGTCAAAGGAGCAGCCACCAAAAACAACTGAGGAGAGTGAGCACATGGCACAAGTTCCATATGCTTCTGCAGTTGGGAGCTTGATGTATGCTATGGTCCGCACTAGACCTAATATAGCACATGCAGTGGGAGTTGTTAGCAGGTTCATGGAAAATCCGGGGAAAGAACATTGGAAAGCTATGAAGTGGCTTCTGAGATACTTGAAAAGTACATCTAGTACTTCACTTTGTTATGGTAATGGCAAGGTAATCCTACACGGTTTTGTGGATGCTGATCTGAGTGGAGATGTGGATTCGAGCAAGAGCACATCCAGGTACATCTACACTATAGATGGAACAGCGGTTAGCTGGATGTCTAAGCTTCAGAAGTGCGTTGCCCTTTCGTCGACTGAGGCTGAGTACATAGCATAGCTGAAGTTGGGAAAGAAATGATATGGTTGGTGGATTATTTGGAAGAATTAGGCAAGAAGCAACGCGAGAAAATTCTTTATACAGATAGTCAGAGTGCCATACAGTTGGTGAAGAATCCAGTATATCATTCGAAGACGAAGCACATTCGAAGACGGTACCGTTTCACTCGGAGGTCAGTTGAAGATGGTGACATGTGTTTGGAGAAGATAAAGGGTGCAAAGAATCTAGCAGACATGTTGACTAAATGTGTTGGTGTTGAAAAACTGAGGATGTGCAAAACCTCGGTTGGTCTTTTGTAGGTTTTACAGAAGAAAGCGTTGCGATGGGGTGAAGATATTGATGATAAAGGAAATTCTTTTTTTGGAATACATTTATTGTTTTGGAGGCCGAGTGGATCAGTCTTCAAGTGGGAGAAGTTTAGGTTGTGGAGCCTGATGTTTAGGTGCTACTGTTTATTCTTCGTGTATACATATATTCTTTGTAATTATAAATATCTGAATATCATTAATATATATAACCCTATCACCATGGAGTTTACCCATTGGGCTTTACCACAAAAATATTTTTCTCTCTAAACAGATTATTTTTCTCTGCCTTCTCTCTAGGAATATCTTCTTCTTCCTCAATCCTCCTTCTTCTTCTTAGATCTGCATATCGTATTTCCTAACAACCCTTGCGTCCAGCTGCAGCCATGTAGCGACCACTGTTAGGACCAAAATCTGCAACATACAAGTTAACAACTAAAGTGAAACAGTGAAACTACATTAAACAATAATCTATGGAAGACAAAAAAGCAAATGACAGACAGGAGACGCGGAATAGATTTTACTTGAAAGCTATTGAAAGATGAAATTTTTTAAAACCTCCCATAGCATGTTATGAATCTCAAACCCATACAGTTCCCACTGCCAAAGACTATTGAGGACAGTTAATCAACATCTTATACATAAGTCCGTGCATATTGGCCCCGTAAGCAAAGCAAGATTTGATGACAAAACCTAGGTATCATATGCATATTCAACCATCTAAGTGAAGTTTGTATTGAGAAGACAAATGCATCACTTTATGATCAAAGGTTAATAAGATGGATGATGCAGACATATCAATGAATATCTGTACTGGTTCAATATCAAGCACAAAGAAAAATGAGGATAAAATTCAAAGCTAGGGAAAGAACTGAAAATAAACAAACAGAAGAATATCCACCACCTCTTATTTGAGAAAGCTCAGTACAAGGTGAAGTATATAACATGAATACTTCAGACCAAACATTTCATAAATATTTCAAAATTCTTTGATAAAGCAAAATAAATAAGGTTTTCATCTTCATCACCTGCTTGAAGAGGATTTGTTGAATTGCATTTTCAGGATATTAGGATGTCAATATTTTAGAAAAGGGACGAAGATAAGGGAATAATATCACTAATTGTTGGGTAAACATATGAATTATCACTCTTATGTACTGGACTTTTTCAAAATAATAGTGCATTTGGACACGGTAATCCCAATAATATGAAAATTCTTTTAAAAATCCTCTTGAATCGATTTAGAACCTTAATATTGCGTTTCATCAATCTCTAACAAAGTCATCATATATTTTCATATTTTAAAGAAAGAAAGACTGAAAATTGACAAAGTATTGTTTGACTTGAACGAAAAGTAGAACTAAAACTGAAAATCTATCATGTCCCTAATCCATCTATTCACTGCTACCTCGGAGACCTACCAAAGAGACATTTCCCCCAATATAAGAACCTCAATCAGCTCTTAGACCTTTCATGAAAGTTGCATAATAAACAATTTTCTTAACTGATAGCATCAACAAAATCAGCTTTATAAAGCATCATAACAGGATGGTGTATAGGGATTTTGGGCAGCATTATGCACAACTACTAAAGCAGCAGAGGAGAACTTTTGAAGTTAATTGGATCGGTCCTAAATTTTGGCTAAGAGAAGAACTACAATGATCAAAGACAGTCAAAATGCATTTACATCAAAGACATGAGATTATTTCAAGCATACATAGAGTTCCAAGCATTTCAGGCATACATACAAAGGAAGTTTTATGAACTGCAAATATAACAATGCATTATTGGAGGTTATTTTTGCCAATATACCTTAAACACAAAGAGCTAATGAATAAATTTGTAACCACCATAATTATTATTTTTTTCCAGTTCATGGCTCCGTGGTTATTTGTTGAGACAAAAAGTCCCACGTTGGTGGTTAATGAGATGGGTGGACTCCTTATAAGGCTTAGACAATCCTCCTCCCTTTGAGTAACTTTTGTGGTGTGAGTTAGGCCTAAAAACCTAATTCATCATGGTACCAGAGCAGGGCCCGTCTCACCCAATGTTGGACCTCCAAAAAATTTGTCCATGCACCAGATGCTAAGCACTGGGCATGAGGTGGGGTATTGAGACAAAAAGTCCCACATTGGTGGTTAATGAGATTGGTGGGCTCCTTATTAAGCAATCCTTCTCCCTTTGAGCTATCTTTTGGGGTGTGAGCTAGGCTTAAAAACCTAATTCATCAACCAGGACAATCCAAACCAAATGATCTCCTCATCGTCTCTTTCTGATCAGTGTCTTCATCCCTCTCCTTCTCACAAGATGAATGGCCTTGATGATCAACCCATTGAAGATTATCAATAAATTGGAATTTTGTTTCCCAGAAAAATGAAATTCTTATTTTCATTCCAAGAACAAAAAGCATTCTGGATTTCAGATTTTAGAAAGCTACATGTTGCACTCCAAATTTGATTCATTGTTCTAGAGTCGGGTTCGTGGTGGTGGTTCATCCTCCCTAACGTTCTAGTTCCTGCTCCTAAAAGCCTACAGGCACAGGTGATTATAAACTTGCGCATGGAAGTTTGAGCATATGGGTCACACTAAGTGTCTTAGTTGTGATTCAGATCTAGGATCTTCAGATAATCATGATGCACCATTTGTCAAGTAGTCTGTCAAAGAGAATGTAGTGACCGCGTGCGCCCACAGCCCAACCCCACATTAGTATGATATTGTCCACTTTGGGCCAAGCCCTCACGGATTTGTTTTTGGGCATCTCCCAAAAG
>JAOTQR010003903.1:0-18844 GCA_025774065.1 Solanum ossicruentum | reverse complement strand
TCAGTAAAACAGAGGAAACTCTGCCGAAATTTCGGTAGAATCCTAGGATGAGATTAGAAAGGAATTCGACTTATTAGATGATTACGTGTCCCTATCGGGCACTGGTCACGACCCCAGGGAGGGGTGTGACAAGAAAATAATGTTTGCTTAAGCGAAGGCTGCAAAAAAGACTGAGCCTTTCGCTAAAGCGAGGACTATTTGAGTGATAGGGCTCATTTAAGTGATCCATTTGTCACTTAATGACAACCGAGGCCTAATTTCAGGTCCCTAGTCATGAGTTTTATCCATTTTCTCATTTTAGACTTTGAGAGCTCGATTTAGGCGATTTTTACTTAGTTCTTTTTAGGGGATTTATTAAAAATAGCATTTTTAACTTCCCTCTTCATTATTCATTGATTATTTCTCTATTTTGATATGAAAATTAGTGATTTTAATTTAGGACATTCAAGATTTTTCTTGAACTTGATTTTTTTTCACAAAATTGGTGCATATGAATTCATTTATGCTCCATTTTCAAATTGATATTCACCAATAGATTTCTAATATGTGAAGAATATTTTCATTTAAGAATTTTCACATTTTAGCCTCAATTATTGGAATTAAATTTTTGGATCATTTTACCCTATCTCCTCGAATTGTATGATCTTAATGTCATTAACCACAAAATGTGATTGTGAATCTATTTTTTAAAAGATTATTGTCACGACCCAAACTAGGGCTTAGATGTGACACGGCGAATGAGAAACCTGAAGAGACCCAAACAAGCCTCTTAGCATATCATATACACATCCTTGGTCGCATATCACAAAATTGGTACATATGAATTCATTTAGTCAAATGGAGCAACGGTTCCTACATGGTAAAATCATGTTGGCATAAAGTATGTGTTAGTACGTTTGAATGTACTAATTATGTAGGATGCAATGTAACAAGAGATAGGCAACATAATCAAAATGCATAATCATAAGCAATGGATAACATAATAACAATATGGCATGTATGATCAATGCTTAAAGTAAAACATGTTTTGCAAATCATTTATCTTAGATATAACATAATATATAAGTGCGGGAAGATACCTCAACTTACATAGAATAAGACAAAGTAAACTACAACTTGGAATCACGATGATTACCCCTCATTGGTAAAGAGGTGGTCTACTTGCTAAGGTAAACCATACTTCAAACTTACGGGAACATGATCCAATTTCCTATGAAGTAACCTTTCTTACAGGAACATGACCCAATTTCACAAAGGATTTCTTTAGAAACTTCAATTTACGGGAACACGACAAAATTTTGGGAAAAGCCTCAAGAGAAAGTATACTAAATAGATCCAGTAGTAAAGCAAGGGTAAAACCTCATCCTATGGTGGCATATAGTTCAAGGAAAGAGAGCACTCCCTCAATCCATCGGTACTAAATCTAATCTCATGGAATATATAAAGTAATCATAGCTTTAATAATTCATAAGAAACATAGAAACATGACATATTATCTCTAAAACATCTTTGACCTCTAATAATGAGCCTAACTTCAAACATTAGAATATATCGTCATCAAACATTACCCTTGCATTAACATCAACATCAAGCCTGGCAAGAGATGCAATCTTTAAAAAAGGGCTTAACCCGTCTTTACAACATCATCAACATTTTCATGAATTAAACAAATCTTTAGAAAGCCCAAAATCATAAAAAGTCACTTAACACATAAATCAACCAATAGATCATCAAAACTTTAAGAATCCTTACAAATATATTTTATCAAACACTTAGTGGGTATGTAATGCTAGTACAAAATCATGCAATTCAAGAGTGGAATCATATGAGAAAAACCAATGTACATCCACCCACCAACACTTGGTAACATCCTCTAACAAGATACATCAAAACCCCTCATCAAATCTCATATTAGATCTTAGATTTATAACTCAAAACATGCATAGTTGAACAAAAATTCATAAAACCCCAATGTAGTTTATAGTCATAATCCATAGTAAGTAATATCTATAAGTAAATCAACTTGAAAACATGCATTTTATATGAAAAGGAAGGTTGGGCACCATGGGTCAAAAGACCCAATGGTTGAAACCCACATACCTCAAACTTGGAGATTCCCTTGATGAAGATTTGAATGAGAACTTGAAGCTTGATTGAATTTCTTGAGATCCGGAATGAGTTTGGAACCATTGATGTTAGATGATATATTTGTCTAAAAGAGGGTCTTGGGGAATGTCTTGAATAATATGTGTTCAAAAAATGACTAAGTATACGTGTTTTTAAGCATAGGAAGGCTTAGGCCTAAGATCTCAAGGCCTTGGATCAAAACAGAAAGCTGGAGCAAAAATAACACTGGTCCGTGCCCTAACCACGTCGTGCCAGCGGCACGGGTTGTCTCTGGAATTTATCAGTTTTGGAAAATCAAATTATGATACGATTGCTCCAAAATTGGGGTTATACCCATCCTCCACTCCATTTTCCCCCTGATCACGAATATAAAGTCGTTTTTTCGATATCATGCATGGATTTTGAGATATATGGAAATTACGATTATGGACATTTTTAGGCATATTTTCAAGCACTTTTTGGGGTCATTTTCCCCCTTGGGAATATTTGTCCTCGAATATCAAAGAAACATATATAAGAGGAGTAATCAAGATGATTTAAGCCCACACAAAATGCAACAATGCACTTTAACATCATTTCAAAAATCTCAACATAAGTGTCAAAATCACCATGAACTTGTCAATACAAACATGATTGTATGCAAATGACATGAGGCTGAAACTTAAGACTTGGAATCATATGAAGGACTTAATTGCCATCTTAGGCTTGAATAGAATGAAAGAGGTACGAATATTGATCCTTTATGATCGCTTCGGCTTCCCTAGTGACTCCTTCGTCTTGTTGATTCCTCCGAAGAACCTTGACGGAAGTTACATCCTTGTCTCTCAACCTTCTCACTTGTCTACCCAAGATTTCTACCAGAACCTTCTCGTAAGTCAAATTATCTTCAACAACTCCCATAACATGAAGAGGCACAATAGCACTTGGGTCTCCCACACACTTCCTCAACATAGATATATGGAAGACCGGATGAACTATGCTCATATCCATAGGCAACTCCAATCCTTATGCAACCTTACCAATTTCTCCTCCAAACCCTATAAGGACCTATAAAACTTAACCCATTTGCCAACCTTAAACACACATCATCCATCTTGGCACCAAAAGCCATAATCTCCCCCTTGGGAGGAAACCTCCACTCTACCATCCCTCGCCAAAACGTCCAACTTTATTAAAGCGAAATCAATGCCTTGCTTAACTAGACCTTCTCAATCAAAGAAGATTCGGAACCATCAAAATCACTACACCACCATTCTCAACTTCACCCAACCTCATACTCAACTTAACCATCCAGTGAACTTCTCCAACCACCCTTTCATCATCCTAAAGATTCCCACTTTCCATAATTCGCAAGAAATCTTACACTCCTCAAAACTCACAATACCACCCTCAAATGGTCCACAAGCTCCCCCTTGCTTCGGTAAATGAGCCAACATATCATCACCAAAGACCAGCAAAAACATATCAAGGTAGGGTTTAGAGACCCTATTCATGAGACCTATAGACATAGCCGGTGTACTAGCCAAACCAAAAGACACTACCCCAAATTAAAACATCGAAAGGACACCAAGAACTCATTGACCACCAGAATCGACTCGATAAGAAGGACCTTATGCTGAACATCCCTAACCCTCACAAGATGATAGAGACACTCCTTAAAAATCAATCCTTAGAGTTCAGTTGGACTTTAAGACGAAAAATGGATGTACCTCTTCACTACCACTCAAAGATGGGTTTATTCAGGAATTGGAATCTAACTTTTATGGGTCCTACTATTAATGAAGACATAATATGCATGTGACTAATCCACCCCAATATGTTTCATGAACCAAGACTAGGGTCTAGACGTGACATGACACATGGGGAACCCGAAGGGACCCCAAACAAGCCTCTTATCATATCATTACACATCCTTGGTCATAGAAGCAATAAAATACAATAAGAGAAAGTAAATAGGGACAAACGGGGCTGCATATCATAACCATCAAGTGTCAAGAGGAAGTCAAAGCTCATAGCATAATACAAACATATCCAACTATACTTCTAAAACTTAGATACTTAGCAGGGGCCAAGACAAGCTACCGGGCTCACCCTCATAGTCAACATACACATTAAAATATAATATAAGGTCATAAATATCATCCCCAAAATGAAGGACTCACCAAAGAGCTTGAAAGAAGTCGTACTAGCCACGTGGAGAAGAATGATCAAGTGGGGCTATGGATCCTACATGGTGACATCATATAGGCATAGAGTATGCGTTAGTACGTTTGAATGTAATAAGTATGTAGGATGCAATGCAACAAGAGATAAATATCATAAACAAAATGCATAACAGTAGGCAATGGATAACATATTAGCAGTTAGACATGTATGATCAATGTTCAAGTAAACCATGCTTACATAGGGTATAATACAAGGTTTAATAAGAGACCAACATATGAAACCCATAGGTTACCAAGGTACAACCCTTTTGGTTGGTTGGTGAATCGTCTCACCCTACTACCCTTGGTGACCGAGGTACAAACCCCCCGACATGGTTATCAAGGTACGAACCCTCGATTGGTTGGTGGATACTCATCCCTACCACCCCTAGTGATTAAGCTACTGATACCTTATCAAGGCACTAGCCCCTTGATTGACTATCAAGGTATAAACCCCTCGATATGGTTACTTAGGCTTTTGTCCCCCCGAGTCGGGCATGGTCACATTCAAATGCTATATAGGAGAATATCATGAACATACATTTCTTTCATCAGCATATAGTCATTCATCTCATAAGACATGAATTATACCTTTAATTCCTTCAAAATACATTAACCGGAGACTTTATCAAACACTTGGCGGGTGTGTAGTACTAGTGTAAAACCATGCAATTCAAGAGTGTAATTATGCTAGAAAATTTAATGTAAAACCATCACTAGCTACTTGGTAACACCCTCAAGCAATATACATCAAAATTCGTCATCAAGTCTCACAATAAACCTTAGATTCATAGCTCAAAACATGCTAAAACAACCATAATTTCATGAAACTCCAAAATAGTATGTAGTGAAATTCATAATAAGTAAGATCCATGAGTAAATCAACTTTAAATCATGCAATTTTATGTAAAAAGAAGCTTAGGTATCATGGGTGAAAGGAACCCATGAAAGAAACTCACATACCTTAGTTTTGGAGAATAACTTGATGAAGTTTGGAGATGGAGACTTGAAGCTTAAATGATAACCTTTGAATCAGAATGAGTTTTCAGACTTGAAATTTGGAGATGAAATATTATCTAAGTGTTTGAGAGTGTATTAGAGAATGTCTTGAATGATATGAGGGTGAAATAAGGCTAAGTATAGGTATTTTCACATATGAAAACACTTAGTCCCAAGACCCAAAAGCCTTAGATCGGACAAGAAAAATAGTGCACAAAATACACTGTAGCAGGCCCTTGGCGCGTTGCACTAGGGGCGCGTATCGTCTCTAGAAATCGCATTTTTGCGATTTTCAAATTTTGCTACGGTTGCTCTTAAATTAGGGTTAGACCCATTTCCCACTCAATTTAACCCCTTAAACAAGAATATGAAGTCAGATTTTGGATATCGTGCATGGATTTTGAGGAATATAAAAATTATGATTCGGGGCATTCCTGAGGTACATTTTTGGGCATTTTTTGTGGCTGTTTCAGTATGGAATAAAAATTTACCACATCAAATTCAATAAATCAAAAGTCAAGACTTAATGCAATATGAACACAGAACAATATCTATGAACTTTTCTAGCAATAATAGACTCACTATTGGGGTAGACACTTCATAAGGTTCACCTAACACCCGGGACACACATGTAGCCTACTTGAAACAAAAGAATTAATGAAAGAAATAGTGGAAACCGGACCCTTCAAGACAAACCCATCTAAGTCAAAGGAAACTTGAACATACCGGTAGCAACATCAAGCGTCGCATCCCCTCCTTGCCTCCCGTGAAGAGCATAAAATCAATTGTGCCTTAGGGCACCACCTTGATGACCTTCCCTTCCTCCTTGGCCCGCATTAACAACTTGGCCTTGAGGACCATCACCTCCATCTTTGGGTTGAGCATGAGGAAAACCACTAACTTTATGCTCAAATCCATCACAACCAAAGAAAGCATTAGACTTCTTCAAACATGGGCCTCCATGGCCTTTCCCACACTTTAGGCATCTAGGCGTTGCCACCCCCTCATACCTCCTTGGAATCTTTGATTTGGCACCCTACCATTAGCAAATGCCTCATTTGAAGCATTGGATAACTCGTTTCATTACAATTGTGACCTTGAGTAAACTGGCAACCCTTGGAATTTTGAAACTCACCTTCAAAACGGGCCCTCTTGGCCTCACAAATCCTTCTCTTTCTAAGCTTTTCACCATCCAATATTCAGCATAAGTCATGAGATGGGATAAGTCCACATCACATATCAACATAGCAGCATGACACTCCTCATTAACCAAGTCAGAACCCCCATCATAAATTTGTTCATCCTAGACCTCGGCACGACCACCAATTGTAGAGCATATGTAGAGAATTGGTTGAACTTGAGGGCATACTCCCTCACACTCATAAACCCTTGCTTTGGATTCATAAATTTCATCATCTTGGCCTCCCTTAGGTCAAGGGGAATGAACCAATTGAGAAATGCCGCTTTAAGCTTTTCCTAAAGGATGACATTGTTGTTCCCCTTCTGTTCTTTCCATTGGGTAAACCATATTTGAGCCACCCCCTTGAGTTGGTAGGCCTCCAACTCCACCTTCTCCTCTGATCTAACCCCTATAATAGCAAACACCTTGTACACCACATTAATAAATTCTTGAGTGTTCTCAGCCACCTTATACCTATGGAACTCCGGTGGGTTCATCCTAGTAAAGTCTGTCACCCTTGAAGCCGGTGTAGAAGCATGAGGAGCTTAGGCCCATTGGTTGATTTGATTAGTCAAAGCATGAGATAACATGGTAAGAGAATCCTAGAATTCTTCATGAACCACTCCTTCATCTTGAGGAGCGGGAGCAACCTGTTGCTCCTCGGGTGTACGAGCTCTTCTTCCTCTTTGAATTGGCATGATCTAGAATAGCAAAGAACATTTGTTAGAGGAAAACCTTGCCTTAACTTCTATAGCATGACATAGACCATGAAGAAAGGAAACATTTCCTTAAATGCCTCATAGCGTCCCATTAGAGTTGTGGCGCGCTTTACAACATCAATAACTCTAATTGACGCGGTGTGTTGGATTCTGAGGCTATTAACAAACAAGTGCTCTGATACCAAGTTTTTCATGACCAAAACTAGGGCCTAGATGTGACATGGCAGATGGGGAATTAGAAGGGACCCCAAACTATCCTTTTAGCATATCATACGCACATCCTTGATTACGGAAGCAATTAAACAACAACAAGAGAGTCAAAATAGGGATAAAGGGACCAAGGAAAATCTTTGATATCATAAAAACATAAATATTCAAGCTCATAACATAGATACATCGTACTATTCCAACAACACCTCTAGACTTAGAATGGAGCAGGGGCCAAGACACTTTCTGGGCTCATCCTCATAATGTCAAATATCAATATAAAGAAGTTTTAAAAACAACAAGAGAAAGTAGATAGTGTCCTCGAACTTGAGGATTCACCAAGCTTATCTTCAAGATGTCAAATAGTCACGTGGAGGAGGATCGTCAAATGGAGCTCCGGATCCTACATGGTAACATCATGTAGGCATAAAGTATGTGTTAGTATGTTTGAATGTACTAAGTATGTATGAGGCAATATAACAACAGATAGGCAACATAATCAAAATATATAATTATAAGCAATGGATAGCATAATAACAATATGGCATGTATGATCAATGCTTAAAGTAAAATATGTTTTGCAAATCATTTATCTTAGATATAACATAATATGTAAGTATGGGAAGAGACCTCAACCGATATAGAATAAGACCAAGTGAACTACAACTTGGAATCCCGATGATAACCCCTTACAAGTAAAGAGGTGATCTACTTGCTGAGGTAAACCATACTTCAAACTTACTGGAACATGACCCAATTTCATATGAAGTAACCTTCCTTATGGGAACATGACCCAATTTCGGAGAAGATTTCTTTAGAAACTTCACTTTATAAGAATACGACCCAATTTCGGGAAAAACCTCAAGATAAAGTATACTAAATGAATCCACCAGTAAAGCAAGGGTAAAACCTCATCCCGTGATGGTACATAGTTCAAGGAGAGAGAGCACTCCCTTAATCCATTGGTGCTTAATCTAATCCCCGTGGAATACATAAAGTAATCAAAGTTTTAATAATTCGTAAGAAACATAAAAACATGAAACAAGTACCTCTAAAATATCTATGTCCTCTTATGGTAAGCCTAACTTCAATCATAAGAATAGATCAGCATTAAACATTACCCTTGCATTAACATCAGCATCAAGCCTCACAAGAGGTGCAATCTTTAAGAAAGAGGCTTAACCCGGCTCTACAACATCATCAACATTTTCATGAATTAAACACATCTTTAGAAATCCCAAAATCATCATAAAGTCATTTGACACATAAATCAACCAAAAGATCATCAAAACTTTACGAAAGCCTTAAAAAGATATTTTATCAAACACTTGACGGGTGTGTAATGATAATACAAAATCATGTAATTCAAGAGTAAAATCATGTGAGAAAAACCAATATAAATCCACCCACCAATACTTGGTAACATCCTCTAGCAAGATACATCGAAACCCCTCATCAAATCTCACAATAGATCTTACATTTATAATTCAAAACATGCATAGTTGAACAAAATTTCATAAAACCTAATGTAGTTTATAGTCATAATCCATAATACGTAATATCCACTAAGTAAATCAACTTGAAAACATGCATTTTATATGAAAAGGAAGGTTGGGAACCATGGGTGAAATGACCCAATGGTTGAAACCCACATACCTCAAATTTGGAGATTCCCTTGATGATGATCTGAATGCGAACCTGAACCTTGAATGAATTTCTTAAGATTTGGAATGAGTTTGGAACCCTTGATTTTTGATGAAATATTTGTCGAAGTGTTAGAGAGAGTTTTGGAAAATATCTTGAATTACATAGTGTTGAAAAATGACTAAGTATAAGTGTTTTTATGCATAGGAAGGCTTAGGCCCAAGACCCCAAGCTTTTGGACCAAAACAGGAAACTAGAGCAAAAGTAACACTGGTCCGCACCTTGTCCGCTTCGCGCTAGGGGCACGGATCATCTCTAGAATTCATCATTTTTGGAAAATCAAATTTTGATGAAAAGTTTTTCTAAAATCGAGGTTATACCCACTTCCCACTCAATATTTCCCCTAATCATAATATAAAGTCAGATTTTCGATATCACACACGGATTTTGAGATATATGAAAATTACGATTATGAATATTTCTGAGGCATATTTTTGGGCACTTTTGGGGGTCATTTCAATTGTATCATTTAAGATTTGGATCGAAAGGGAAGAGCACTCTTGTTAGATTGATTATTTGGCTTTATCGAGGTAAGTGGATTCCTAAACCTTGTTAAGTTTAATTGAATTTTATATCTTTTTGGTCACGATCGAAGCCTAGGGCCTAGACATGACATGGCAAATGGGAACCCAAAGGGACCCAAACAAGCCTCTTAGCATATCAATCACACATCCTTGCTCACGAAAGCAAAGTAAGCAACCTCAAGAGAGTATAAATGAGGATAAAGGGACTAAGGGAAGTTTTAGATAACCATTAATAAACAAGAGTTAGGAACATAGCATAAATACATCACTTGTCCAATAACACCTCTAAACATAGACTTGAGCGGGGGCCAAGATACTTTCCGGACTCACCCTCATAGGATCAAGATTTCAACATAAAGAAATAACATAAGCAAGAGTAACATAGCTAGTGTCCCCGAACTTGATGACTCACCAAAGTTTATCTTCAAGATGTCAGAACTAGCCATGTGGAGGATAATTGTGAGGAGCTCTGCTTCCTGCATGGTAACATCATGTAGGGATGGAGCATATGTTAGTACTTTTTGATGTACTAAGTGTGTATTAGGATGTAATGAAACAAGATATAGCCAACATAGTTAAAATGCATAATAATAAGCAACAGATAATATATTAATAACATGGAATGCATGATCAGTGCTTAAAGTAAAACATGCTTGTGTAGAACATAATACATATGTAGGAAGAGACCATCATGATATACCAAACAAACTAGTACTTGGAATCCAAGGCCTACCACCCCTTTGGAAGGTGATTGAGGTATCTACCCCTCAATTGGTAGTACATGCTTACCACCACCACCACCACCACCACCACCATCCCTCCCCTTCCCCCTCGATAATGCAATTGAGGTATCTACCGTCCAATAGGGTAGTATGGTTTACCATCACTCGACAAGGACATTGATGTATATACCCCTCAACAAGGTAGTGCGGGCTTAACACCCCCTACAAGGTGATTGAGGCTTAACACCCCCTCAACAAGGTGATTGGGCTTAGCACCCCCCAAAAGGATGTGGTCAACTTGCAACACCATAGGTACTTTTCATAAATTCAACACATACATACATTTCTTTCATCATCATAAAGTCACTTGACTCATAGACCATGCAATTGATCATCAATAGCTCAAGAATCCACAGTCGGATATTTTATCAAACACTTGGCGGGTGTGTAATGCTAGTTCAAAATCATGCAATTCAAGAGTGAAATCATATGAGAAAACTTAATGTAAATCAATCCACCAACACTTCGTAACACCATCATGCAAGATAAATTGAAATCCCTCATCAAATCTCATAATAGATTGTAGATCCATAGCTCAAAATATGCTTAAACAGTCACTATTTTATGAAATCCCAAGATAGTTCATAGTCAAATTCATAATAAGAAGTACCCATAGATAAATCAACTTGTTACACAAAAAGGAAGGTTGGGCACCATGGGTAAAAGGACCCAATGGTTGAAACCAACATACCTCAAATTTTAGATTTTCTTGATGAAAATTTGAATGAGAACTTGAAGCTTGAAGGAATTTCTTGAGATCCGGAATGAGTTTGGGACACTTGAATTTGGATGAAATATTTGGCCAAGTGTTAGAGAGGATTTTGGGGAATGTCTTGAATGATATGGGGTTGATGAATGACTAAGTATAGGTGTTTTTACTCATAGGAAGGATTAGGCCCAAGTCCCAAGGCCTTGGACCAAAACAGGAAAAACTAGTAACAAAATACATAGGTCCGAACCCTGGCTGCGTTGTGCCAAGGGCGCAGATCCTTACTGTTTTTCGTCAACTTTGAAAACTAAAATTCTGCTACGGTTGCTCTAAAATCTAGGTTATACCCATTTCCTACTCAATTTTTCCCCTTGATCACAAATATAATGTTGAAGTTTTGACATCACACACGTATTTTGAGATATATGAAAATTACGATTATGGGCGTTTTCAAGGCACACTTTTGGGCACTTTTTAGGGTGTTTCATTTCTTCTTGTGATTTTGAAAAATAATTAAATGACTTAGTAAATATTTCGAGGTAATAAAAATGATTGTGTAATAATATGTGTGACTTTGCTCTTGAATTAGTACATGCATATCAGTGATAGTGATCTTGGAGTTAATAATATGGATTGAGCTTGTAATTCTTGTTCTTAAAAGTTTAGAATTGTCTTTATTGATCCTACTGAGTATTGTTTCGTGTTAATATGGAATGACTATTTGTAGTACTCTACACGTGATATTGGGCAAGTTTTGTATAATCTAGCATTATATGTGTAACACTTCTAAATTTCTTTTTACCTTATCTAGAGTGAATGTGCAGAGGTTGCTGAGTAAAGCTGTAGAGGAAGGTTCATGAGAATCATTTATGAGTCATAGACAGATTTACGACTCATAGAATGGGTCTCCTGAAATTCTAGATGATCCTGGTGAAATTTTCTAAGTCTGAGGCCTATATATGAAATAGTATACGACTCGTAAAGTATATCACGACTCGTAGAGAAGGTTTTATGACAAATTCTAATAACTCAAGTTTCAGGATCCCGTACCTACGAGAGGAGTTTACGACCCATAGAATCTGTTACAAATCGTAGAGAGGGGTTTCATGCAAATTTCTAGTAACTCAAATTTTCTGACATCTTGTTTACAAGGGGTGGTCTACAACTCGTATAATGGTCTACGACTCATAGACTGGTCTACGACTCGTAGACGGGGTCTCATAGACTCAGATGACAGCTTTAATAAGAGGTACTTTTATTCATTTTGATTCCTATTCAAATAAATCCTTGAACATTTTAGGCTTGAAAAAAGCCTTAAAATAAAACCTAGGTGTATTATTCATCATTCTTCACACTTAGATTTTTTTGTGAACACCAGAGGAAGGAGAAGAGCAATGTTTCTTGATCCTAGCATAAGGATTCATTGATTGGAATTATTTCTTCTATCTCCAGGTATGTGAGGCTTACTAAAGTGTGAAATTTCCTTCTTCACATGCCCCTTTCATCATCTTGAGTCAAGATTTGGAGAAGAGCTGAGATTTGAGAAATTTTATTATCTTAATACTGAAATTCTTGCATTTATTATGAACTCCTAACTTATGAGATATTTGATTCATTAAATAATTTCTATATATTAAATTGAGGTAAAGTTTTATAATTGATAGCATGAGCCCTAAATCATATGATTTTATGAAATCTATGCATGTCACTGAGATGAGGTTGAGATTGAGTATCCGAGATGAATAATTTGAGTATGATTGAGTATGAGAAGTATGTGGCATCGAGTCACATACACTACCACGTATGATTATCTTGCTTGCATTACAAGATGAGTCAAATTGAGTAAGCCTAATCGTATGAGTCTGAGTCGAGTTGATTGCCTTCCTTGATTGACTAAGTTGATGAGTAACTGAGATGACTTGAGATTAGATAACCTAATGAAGTTGAGATTTGAGTTGATTGTTTGAGCTGAACATGTTTTAGTCTTGGGAGGAGTATCGAGCATCGAGCGGGGAGCGAGTAAGCATCTAGTTAAACCCACAAAACTACGTTGCTAGTGTAGGATAGTTACACATCTCATTTTGGCAACTCTTGTTCCACAAGTGGACATTTCTTATGGATCCAAGAGAATATTGATCATCCTTTACCATGGTATATTTAGGACGGACGTGGCGGTATCGTTGCCTTCATTGTGCATCACCAAATTAAAGGTGATGGGATGTAGATGTTGGTTAAGAGAAACTCCTAAGAAACATTGATTGAGCATGATATTTCAAACCGAGTCTATTTTACTGAGTATTTTAAAAGCATGGTTTACTTTAAACTTGCATGTACTGAGTTGGGCATGAGTTGTTTAGGTGAGGTGAGTGAGTTGAGCCTTATTTTCTTGTGCTATGTTATATACCAGTATATTTCATGTACTGGCATTCATTTCATTCTACATCATTTTATGATGCAAATACAGGTGATAGAGGACTTCAGCCTGCACATCATTGAAGTCCAGATCAGTACACTTCCAGAGTTGGTAAGCCCTCTTTACTTTTTCGGAAGGGCTCTTTTATCTTATGAGTTGATTTAGTATATTTTCCTTTCCTTTCCTTAATTTGGGTGTCCATGGCCTGTCATGGCACTATCTAGATTGTTGAGTAGAGGCTTCATAGATACTGAGTTGAGAATTTATTGAGTATTTTATATTCTAAAGTTATTTCGTTGTAACTTATAATATAGTGGAGTTATACTTTAACTATACGATGTCTTATATATGAGTTCTTCGTTCGTTGTTGATTTGATGTGATGATAAGGCCAAATAGTTCTCTTGGAAATCAACAATGGTTCTTCAAGTGTCAGCCACGCCAAGGGTACCCTCCTGGGGCGTGACAATATTGAAGTTTTTTAAATGAATAATAGTGAAACATTGATTAAATAATGAGTAGTTTTAGTATATGATGATAAAGTAATTATCAGGAACTTGAAAAATGATATGATAAAACTACCGTGTGATGTTCTTGATGATGATTCAAGTCTTGAAAGAACAATGAGATTGATTGCTTGATTATTGAATATATGATTTGTGTGGACTCCTTGAATATTTTTATGCTTATATGAAAATGATTATTATGTAGGGACGATATATTGTTTGATGTCCCATTATTGATGAAAAGTCGAAGGAAAATGGTTCTAGCTAGAAATGAATAAAATGCCAAAGCAAAATAGTTTCGGGAAAGAGAAAAAGAGAAAATAAAAGCAAAGTCGAAGGAAAATGGTTCCAGCTAGATTGAAAGATAAATACCAAAGGAGAATGGCTCCAGTAGATATATGGTCCTGTAAAGGGCCCATTTGGCACCGATCTAATCATGTCAGTAGATTTATATCATAGGATAGACATGCATCATGATTATTTGACATTGTATTGTATTGCTTGTGTATCATGGCATCCTATTCCATTAATTTGTACTAAGTATGATATGTTAGTTGACTCTGTTATGTGTATGTTGATGTGCCCTATATGCAAGGTTATTGTTTTAGAGGTTTGTGGTTGGGATGGAAGGAGTACTTTTGTTCTTTAATCTCTACCAGTGTTTAGATCCTCATACTAGGTACTTGTTGGTACTCACCTTCTTTTTATACATTTTTTAGATTGTGAGTCTATATCCAGTTGACACTTCTCTCTCTTTATGGACTGAGCTTGAGACCAGTTGAGAGGTAGTCGCTTATCAGTTCCAGCCTACTCTCAAGACTGTCAGATTTTCTTTATTTGTTTTGATATATTCGAGAAACAAAGATAATTGAGACTTATATATTTTCTCTCCTATTCTATTGTAATAGAGGTTTGTACATGTGATACTAATCTTGGGTGGTTTTAGACTATGGTTTCTATTACTTATGCTTATCCTTGTCATTTTAGATTGTATTTTCACTTTAGAATCCACATTACTTTGTTATTCCTTGTTTAGCCTGACTTGCCTCAGTAGGGTAAAAGAAAGTGCTATTACACCTGATTTCAAGTCGTGGCAATTTGGTATTAGAGCCCTAGATTCATAGTCTCACATGTGTAAAAACCTAATCGAATATAGTCTCAAGGATCAGCATAGAGACATCCGTTGCTTATATTTGAGAGGCTATGAAGACTGTTAGGAAAATTCTCTTTTACATATTTCAATTTAGCTGAGCATGAATTCATGTATTAGTGCTGAGTGTCACGTGTTCTTTAGGCAGATGGCCAGGACTAGAGCATCAACTTCAAATGGAGGAGGGGAAGCAGCCCCTGAGATTGCTACTAAGATCATAGCTCGGGGTTGAGGTAGAGGCAGAGTTGGAGGCAAAGGCAGGAGCTGGGGCCAAGTCTGAGGAGTAGCGGTAGCTCGAGATTATGAGAAAGGTATCTTCCTGACCCTGAGCTCGAGGTTAGTTGAGGTCAAATTTCTTCCTGAGTATGCAGCTACACCATTACTACAGGATACTTTAGTAGGGTTTTTAGACATGCATCAGGACATGGCACAAATTAGTAGTGCTACAGGTACCCCGGGGAGGTTTACATATATGGGCAGATGGACTATCTTCTATAGTTTAAGGTCATGCTATTCCTGATCAGGTGGGCTAGTTGTCATTCGTTCTTACACTGGTATAGACTACTCTTGAGCCTGTTCTTGCAGTTGATAATCAGCAGAGTTATGAGAGGTTTCAGAAGATGAAACCATCCAGTTTCCGAGTGGTAAGGGTGACGATGCTTATGAGTTATTGACATTATGTCATAAGATGTTAGAGGATGTGTCCCTTGTTGATCCCCGATGTATTAGGTTTGTTTCTCTTCAGCTTATAAGATGGGATTAGGTATTCTAGCATTAGTTCTTAGTGATTGTTTGATTTAATTATATTAAAAATAATAAGCATTGGGTAATTTGTAAGAATAAGTTGTTTGTTTATAAAAATACCCTCACTAGTGTAAAGGATCTGAAAAGTGATGTATACAACTGGTCTAAGGATGTTTTTGTCATTTTAACCATTTTATCGTGTGATTTATTATTATAGGATTATTTTTCCACCGAGAGATAAGAATAACTTATCTTAATATTAATTAATTATTAGTCTTGAAACAAGCTATCCCAAACTTGATAAATAAAAGAGAAATCAAGGAATACTCAAAATATTTCCTAAAATTATATCCTTTAAAAAAGAAAATGGGGGTGGGGAAGGGGAAACGGGGAGGGGATTACAATATGGGGAATTGAACCCTCACCAACAATGTGGGAGTTTAGGTAGCCAAGCAACTGAGCTACTAAGATTCCCCCCTAAAATTATATCCTTTTGTCCATCCACGATAATATTTTTTTCACTCCATTAATTAATCAGCTGGCCCAAAAATTAAATGCATTACAATTCCCCTTTCTTATTCATATAAAATATACACAGTAGTAGTAGCTTAAACTCAAATATATTAGTATAATTGTTGTGAAAGCTCGTGCTAGTACGGGCCAATATAAATTATTTTTTTATCTTGATTTGTGTGACATTAATAGTTTTTTTAAACATTTTAAAAAATTTAAATTGCTAATTACGGAGACCTATAGAACATTTTATTTCACTTCTCTTGTCCCAATTTATGTTGCACCACTAGAATTTTGAAGTCTAGGTTTTTTAAAACTTTTTATATGTTTTCTTGAATATTTTAGTTGTTAATTCCTGTTATTTTATTTTTAAAAGATGTTAAGTTCTCAATCATCACAATTTATGATATTTTTATGCTCTCACGTAACATATTTTTTAAACTATTTTAAATCACTAATTATTAAATATACATAATTTACTAATATGAAAACAAATAAATTAAAATGTCTCAAGTTGCTCAAGCATGCTCAAGCATGCTCAAGCAGGTATATCAACCTCCTTCCTGCTTAAGCAGCTAAGGAGAACAAAATACAGACTATGAAGTAGGGTGTGCAAAAACCAAACCAACCAATAAATCGAATTGATAAAAACCTTATTGGTTTATTGTTATTGGGTTATTAGACTATCGAGTTCTTAATGGTTTAAGAAAAGATTATTGGTTATCAGTTCGATATTGGTTTTTACAATTGGATAATGTCACCCCCAGGAAGGTACCCTAAACGTAACCGACACTCAAAGACTATTGCTAGTCCCTAAGCGAATCAATTGGCCTCATCACATTCATTTATTCATGCATTCTACTATCAGCGAAAGACATAAGAGAATAAATGTGTACATTATCATCTAGTCTCAAAATAATATTATAATAAAATGCTAGTAGGAAGAACTAGCTCACAATTTTAATCAACATTCGACTCTAGTCTATGAAGCCTCTATCACTCTCAGGTGGTGCCAATGATAGACCCAAGGCTACCTCAATCAAAATAAAACTAATAAATGTCTAACTCTAAGGCAAGATAAAATAAATGTAATGAATCCTTCAAAGTAGGGGAGGCTAACAAATCAGCTGAACATCTCAAATCTCAACGAAGTGCCTGTTGACGATCTCCAAATCATGTATCTACATCATGAAATGTTGTAGTCCCAGAGAGGGATATCAGTACTAGAATGTACTAGTATGTACAATAGTTGAGTGAAACCGAAACAATTGAATAATATAGAAACAATTATCAACATCAAGGATAGTAACAATCAACATGTCAAATCTCTATCCAAAGCAAGAATAAAGAATAGACAAGTGACCCATCAACCACTCAACTCATTAATCAAAACAGACTCATCTCAGAGGTACTCATCTCAAAGGAACTCAACTCAACTCATCTCGTCACATCTCATCTAGACTCAGATTACGCAGTTCGGGAACTTTCTGGGAGTTTCTCGGACCTACACCCATCACCTATGAGTCAGTGATGGTACAACGAAGCGATGTCGTTGCGGCATCCGCCCAATACCTTGCTGGGGTAGAAGACCGTACATCTGTGGGTTTATAATAACATCAAGTCTTCTTTAGGGACTAAGGAAATATCTATTTCTCATGGTCTAATCCTCTTCTACACTGTCCATGTAGTTAATGAGTGTGAGTGAGACTCACTCTTACTTATTTTCGGTGCTCAATACTCCTCCTAAGACTCAATATGCTCATAAATATCAACATCATCCAATCATCACCAATCATCTCATCTCAAATCAGCCTCACAGGGACTCTCACCATCTCATTAGTCCACTTCTCAATCAATACTCATGGCTTAAATAGTCATTAGGGAAAATAGAATAGACAAATCGTTAGAGTTTATTTATGGAGACTCAAGGGACTATCAAGTTCTATCAATCTATAGTCATTCTCACACTCGTAATCACAATCTCTATCAACCATCTCAATCAAGACTCTAGACTCAATTTCAATCTTTATTCATACAATCTTTATGAAATAATAAGTAGGGCTTATGCAATATCTTATGAAAATATTCAATTCAAGAAAACAAGTTTATGACGATCATGAACGTATGGAAATACATATAATAAATATAATTTCTCAAGAAAATAATCATGAAATTATATAGACTCAAGAATTTTCAACTCACTTCTAAGACCATCTATGGGATACATGGGAGAACAATCTCATGCTTTTAGTTTAGCCTTACATACTTGGAAAGTTGATATTACCATCGAAGTTTGATGAATACTTGCTTTCTTGGAGAAAATCCTCAATCTTGGTAGTTCTTTTAAAGTGAAAGAACTTGGAAG
>JAOTQR010003872.1:0-18845 GCA_025774065.1 Solanum ossicruentum | reverse complement strand
TTTCATTTTTATTATAATTTCGCATTTTTTTAATGTTATAGTTGGGTTGTAGGCTGACTTGTCTTGGTGGGATAAGAGTAGTGCCATCACGCCCATTTTTGGGTCGTGACAGGCTAACTATAGGTAAAACCACATTTGGGAACACTTAGGCCCAAGATTTAAAAGTCTTGGACCGAACTATAAAAATAGTCCCAAAGTAACATAGGTGAGCAACGCGGAAATGACACAGAATGCTCACTGGAATTCGCACTTTGAAATTTTATAATTTCTAATCTATCTCTCTTAAATCAGGGTTAGACACTTCTTCCCTTAATTTTGACCTCTTGAACAAGAATATGAAGTCGGATTTGTGATATTGCGCATGGATTTTGAGATATGTAGAACTAAAAATTTTGGGCATTCCGAGGCACATTTTTAGGCACTTTTTGGGATCATTTCACCTCTTCCTCAACTTTCCTCTTCCATTTGTTTGGAAAAGGTCATAAAATGGGACAAATCCATGTCACTAATCAACATAGCGGACCGACATTCCTCACTCACCAAATCGGACACACTTATCACGAACTTGTTTATTCTAGACCTTAAGTTGGCAACCAAGTGGGCAACATATTTAGAGATTGGTTAAAATTGAGGGAATAATCCCTCATATTCAAACACCCTTGTCTCAAATTCATAAACTCCACCGATTTGGCCTCGCTAAGCTCAAAAGGGAAGAACCGATTAAGCAAAGCCGCCTTGAACTCCTCCCAAAGCACCACATTATTTATTCCCTTCTCCTCCTTCTATTGATTAAACCATATTTGTGCCACCCCCTTGAGTTGGTAAGCTACAAAATATGTCTTCTCCTCCAATCTAACACCTATAATAACTAAAACCTTGTAGACCTCATCAATAGCTCTTGAGGGTCCTTATCCAACCATTGACCCATAGAATTCCAGGAAATTCATCCTCATGAAGTCTCTCACCTAAGTACTATTGTAGGAGCATGATGGGCTTGGGCCCCTTGATTGGATTGATTAGACACAACTTGTGCAAGAAAATTGAGAGCATCCCGGAGCTCACCATGAGCCATTTGTTCCTCGACTGTGCTGGCTCTTCTTCCTCTTATGTTAGGAATGGTCTATCATAGCAAAAAACATTCATTAGGGGGGAAAACCTTACCTTAACTTCTATAGCACGACTTAGGGTAAGAAGAAGGGAAACATTTCCTAAAATATCTCAAAGCCTCTTACTCATAACTGTGGTGCACAACTTAACCATGAATAAGACTTTATTCGATGCGGTGTGTTGGATGTCGAGGACCATTAACAACCTAGTGCTCTAATACCAAGTTTGTCACGACCCAAGCCTAGGGCTTAGACGTGACACGATTCATGGGGAAACCAAAGGGACGGCAAGCAAGCTCTTAATATATTATTACACATCCTTGGTCGCGAAAGCAATAAAATACTATAAGAGTATGTAAATAGGGATAAACGGGGCTAAGGGACAACTTTCATATCATAAACATCATGAGTCAAGAGAGAGTCAATGCTCATGACATTATACATAGCATGTCCAACAACACCAATAACCATGGGACTTTGGGGGGGTCAAGACAAGCAACTGGGCCCATCCTCATAGTCAAAATATACAACAAAGAAAGAGAATCATAATACATAACATAAGAGCATAAACATTGTCCCCGGAATGGAGGACTCACCACCTAGCTTAAGAGAGATCATACTAGCCACATGGAGGAGGACGATCAAGTGGGGCTCTGGTCCCTACATGATAAAATCATGTAGGCATAGAGTATGTGTTAGTATGTTTGAATGTACTAAGTACGTAGATGCAATGCAACAAAAGATAGGCATCATAATCAAAATGTATAATAGTAAGCAACGGATAGTATAATAACAATATGGCATGTATGATCAACACTTAAGTGAAAAATGCGTACATAGAATATAATACATGTGTAAAAAGAGACCATCATTATAGAACCCATAGTTTAACAAAGTACAAACAACTTTGGTTATTGGTAGATCGTCATACCCTACCACCCATGGTGATTGAGGAACTAAACCCTCAACCCAATTACCAAGGTACGAACCCCTTGATTGTTTGGTGGATAGTCGCACCCTACCACCCCTAATGTTTGAGGTACTAACCCTTCAACCTGATTATCAAGGCACAACCCCTTTTATTAGTATCAAGGTATAAACCCTTCGACATGGTTACCGTGCTCTTAACCTCCCAAGTAAGGCACTCACTTTCCAACACTACATAGGAGAAAATCATATACATACATTCCTTTCATAATCATAAATTCATCCAACTCATAAGATATGCATTGAACATTCAATTCCTCAAAATACATTAACCGGATATTTTATCAAACACTTAGCGGGTGTAGTGCTAGTGTAAAATCATGCAATTCAAGAGTGTAATCATGCTATAAAATTCAGTGTAAAACCATCAATAGATATTTGGTAACACCCTCAAGCAATACATCAAAACCCTTTATCAAATCTCACAATAGATCTTAGATTCATAGCTAAAACATGCTAAAATAATCACAAGTTCATGAAACCCCAACATAGTATGCAGTGAAATTCATAATAAGTATGACCCATGAGCAAATCAACTTAAATCATGCAATTTTAGGATAAAAGAAAGCTTAGGCATCACGGATGAAAGGAACCCATGAAAGAAACCCACATACCTTAACTTTGGAGAATCCTTGAAGAAGATTGGAAATGGATACTTGAAGCTTGAATGAGAACCTTAAGATCCGGATGAGTTTTAAAACTTGAAATTTTGAGTGAAATATTTGTCTAAGTGTTTGAGTGAGTATTAGAAAATGTCTTGAATGATATGAGGGTAAAATATGTCTAAGTATAGGTATTTTCATGCATGGAAACACTTAGGCCCAAGATCCAAAAGTCTTGGACCAATATTGAAAAATAGTGCACAAAAATACACAGTAGCGCGTCGTTGGCGTGCTGCGCCAGGGGCACAAATTGCTCTCTCAAAATTGCATTTTGCCATTTGCAAATTTTGATGTAGTTTCTTAAAAATCATGATCAAGAGTATGAAGTTGAATTTTCGATATCATGCACGGATTTTGAGATATATGGAAATTACAGTTCCGAGCACTTGTGAGGCATATTTTCAGGCACTTTTGGGGGTCATTTCACAAACTATGAAACTATCTTTTACAGTCCATACACCTATTTATGGGTCATGGTTGGACTTGTAAAGTCCTTCCACACTCAGTCATTTTCTTAATCTTTTTGGCCTCATTCATGAAGGGTATCTATGCACCATAATATGGTCAATCAATCGTCTTGTTAATCATAGGTCACTTTTCAGCAAACTCCAAATTCCTTCATGATTGAGATTCATATCTACAATCGTATCTACAATCTGTCATCCTTCTATATGCCATCATCGAGTATGTAGGCTACCCCACACTTGGAAACTTTTTCCCTTTCCTAAAGTTCATGTCTAAGGACTGACTGTGGGCCATAAGTCCATCTATAGGCAATACGTGGGCTTTGTGAACTGACCACAGGTCATTTTCTTCCCAAATTTTTATGCACTCTTAGGCTCCTAAACTAGGGACCATTACACTAACCCCTACTTTCTCATAGCTTCATTCACACTTACCCTCCCCTTAGTCTTGCTTTCTAGTGATCATGTAAACCTATTTCCCTTATTATCCCCGTAGCATGAGTCTAAAGCACCGATTTCCCTTAGAATTGCTTGTTGATGCTTGTTTTATATTTTACAACTAAAGATATGTATGAGATATGCTAAGAGGCTTATTTGGATTACCTTTGGATTTCCCATTCACTATGTCACATCTAGGCCCTAGGCTCAGTCATGACAAACCTGGTATCAGAGAACTAGATTTGTAAATGGTCCTCAAATATCCAACACATAGCGTTGAGTAGAGTATGGTTCATTTTTGTGAACCGCACCACAATTATGAATAGAAGACTATAAGGAATTTTAGGAAATGTTTACTTTTTTATGATTCATGTTATGCCACTAGAAGCACCTAAGCTTATTCCTCTAACTAATGACACCTTTTTTGTCATTTCTAGAAAATGCCACCAGGAAAAGCAACTTTGCCAAAGGATGAGGTCAAACATCAAGCCCCTTCTATGTAACAAGAGGAGAATGTCACTCATGTGAAGTTTAGAACTACCTTCACTATGTTGGCTTAAGCTTTTGCCAACCAATATAATAGAAAGGATTTTATTCCTCCCCAAGCACCTACCCTGACAATAAAAGTTTGGGATATCATGAGGATGAACCTGCTGGAGTTCAGGGAACAAAGGTTAATGAGAACTTGATTGAGTTTCTTGATAAGGCTTATAGAATTGCGGTCGTATAGGTGTGCCATTAGAGGAGAAGGCCGAGTTTGTGGCCTATTAATTGAAAGGGGTGGAAAAGGTTTGTTATGCCTAATGCATCAAAGAAAGAGGTGTTGAAGTGGTCCGAGTTGGATGGGAGGAGTTCAAAGTGGAATTTTTGTATAGATTGTTTTCATTGGGGTTGAGGGAGGCCAAAGCACAAAAGTTCATAAATCTCAACCAAGGGCATATGAGTGTGAGAAAGTATTCTCTTAAGTTCACCAAAGTTTCCAAGTATGCTCTAATCATAGTATTGGATCCAAGGCCTAGGATGAGTAAATTGATATCCAGTGTCTCGAAAATGGTCTCCAAAGAATGCAGAATGGATATGGGTATCAAAGAAATTTATATCTCTCACTTAATTTCCTATATAGAACAAATTGAGGATGAGAAATTGAGGGAGAGGTTAAGGAAGTCTAAGAGAGTTAGGATGGATGGTGGTGGATTTTCCCACCAAAAGGGTGGTGGGCATAGTAAATTCCGAGTTGGTCACAAGCAAGGCATGAAAGGTTATCTAAAACTCCTCCTTCTAAGTTCAACAAAGATAAGGGGTCCAATCCAAAGTCCCAAGGAGATATAGGTACACAAGCTTCTCCAAATAGATATAGGTACACAAGCTTCTCCAAATTGTGCAAAGTGTGAAAAGCTCCATAAAAGTGAATGTCTAGACAACTTGGATGGTTGCTTTAAATATGGTAAGCCCGACCATTATGCAAAGGCATGTAGGAGTGGAAACACAAAGCCTCAAGGCCAATGTGGATAGGCACAAGGAGCCCCAAAAGCAAATAGGTTCTATAGCATTCATAGTCGTCGAGAGGTGGAAGAAGCCCCAAATATGGTTATCGATATGTTAAAAGTTTGTTATTATGATGCTTATGAACTTTTAGATTACGGGGGAAACTTTTGTCTTTTTTCATACCATTTTTTGCTAATAGATTTCATTAATGTCCCTAAACTCTTGTTAAGCCTTTTAAAGTTAGTACTTACATTGGTGAGTCCATTTATTGCACAAAAGGTTTATAGAGGTTGTACCGTGTCTATAATGCATAAAGTTATTCCTTGTGTTTAGACTTTGATGTTATACTTGGGATGGGTTGGTTGCATACTTCTTATGCCTCCATAGATTATCAACTCATATTGTCAAGTTACAAGTTCCAAATGAGCTTACTCTTGAGTGGAAAGGTGGTGATTCTTCATGTAAAGGTCGGTTTATTCCCTATCTCAAAGCCCCCAAAATGATTTCTAAGGGGTGTATCTACCATTTGGTACGGGTTATAGATATCAAATTCGAAAGTCCATTACTTGATTTGGTTTCCCATAGTCAATAAGTTCCTCGATGTGTTTCTCGAAGAGTTACCCGGTGTCCCTCCCAATAAAGGAGATATATTTTGGCATAGATCTTTCGCCTGACACCCGACCTATATCAATATTTCCTTATAGAATAGACCCTGTGGATTTAAAGGAACTAAAAGAGCAATTGAAGGATTTGCTAGAGAAGGGATTTGTTAGACCTTGTAGGCCCTCATGGGGTGCCCAGTATTATTTGTAAGGAAGAAGGATAGGTTACTCCGAATGTGTATCAACTATTGCCAACTCAACCATCAAGAACACATATCCACTCCCAAGGATCGATGGTCTAATTGACCAATTACAAGGGACTAAGCACTTTTTCAAAATTGATTTGAGGTTTGGATATCATCAATTGAGGGTAAAGGAATGTGATATTCCCAAAAATGACATTAAAGACAAGGTATGGACACTTTGAATTTGTGGTGATATCTTTTGAGTTAACCAATGCACCAGCTATCTTTATGGTCCTTATGAATAGGGTGTTGAAATTCTACCTTGATATACTTATGGTGGGATTCATTGATGACATTTGGTTTATTTATGGGATGAAAAAGATCACTAATTGCATTTGAGGGTGGCCTTACAAATATTGAAGGATGAGAAATTATTTTCCAAGTTCAACAAATGTGCGTTTTGGTTGAAGGAGGTTGTATTTCTTTGGTATATCATGTCCGATGATGGGATCAAAGTTGACCCCAAAAAGATGAAAGCATGAGAAATTGGCCAAGGCCATTGATAACTATAGACATTAGGATTTTCTTGGTCCTAGCGAGGTATTATAGAAGATTTGTTCAAGGGTTCTCCTCTATTTTGTCCCTATTGAATAGTTAAAAAATAAAGAAAGTAAAGTTTGTATAGATGGATGAATGTGATAAAAGATTCCAAACTTTAAAGGCTCAGTTGTCTTTGGCTCCAATCTTGACTTTGTCAGAGGGTACCGATAGGTTCGTTGTATATTATGATGCCTCAAGAATTGGTTTGGGTTATGTGTTGATGCAAAAATGGAAAGGTTATTGCCTATGCTTCAAAGCAACTAAGGGTGCATGAGAAGAACTATCCAACATATAATCTTAAGCTAGCGATCGTGGCGTTTGCATTGACAATTTAGCATCATTATTGTATGGGGTCCATGTTGATGCGCTCACCGACCATAAGAGTCTCAACATATGTTTACACAAATAGATCTCATTTAAGGTAAAGAAGATGGTTGGAACTTCTCAATAAGAGTGTGAAGTATCATCCGAGAAAGGCTAATATCATTACCATTGCACTTACTAGAATATCCATGGGTAGAGTGTCACACCTTAAAGATGATGAGAAGAGAGAATTGGCAAAGAAAGTACATAGGTTGGCTAGACTGGGTGTAAATTTAGTGAGGCCGAGAATGGTGGTATCATGGTCGTCAATAACTCCGAGTCATCATTCATTGAGGATTTCAAGTCTAAACAAGATCTTTATCATTCCTTGTTTGAATTGGACCATTGGTAAATTAAGGAAAGATAGAAGTCCTCTCACGAAGGGGAGATGGGGTGCTTCGTTACTAAGGGAGATTACGTGTACCGGATGTTGATGGTTTGACAAATTTGATATTGCAAGAGGATCATAATTCTTCGTTTCCATTCACCCCGGTTTCACTAAGATGTATAGAGACTTGAGGGAGTTATACTAGTGGTGGAACAGAATGAAGAAGGATATGGCTAAATTTATGGCCAAATGCTCCAATTGTCAACAAGTTAAGGTGTACCACCAAAGGCCGAGTGGCTTGCCTTAAAATATTGAGATTCCTACTTGAAAATGGGAAGAGATTAACATAGACTTTGTAGTTTGGTTCCCTAAGACCAAGAGGCACTTTAATTTTATATGGGTGATAGTAGATCAAATGACGAAATTGGCTCATTTATTGTTAGTTGATTAAGTTAAGTTATATATTCGGGACTTGGTGAGTTTGTATGGGATTTCATTGTCCATCATTTTGGATCGTGGTACCCAATTCACCTCCTACTTTTGGAAGTCATTCCAAAGGGGTCTTGGTACTATTTGTGAAGTTAAGTACCATTTTCCATCCTCAAAATGATGGGCGATCCGAAAGAACAATTTAAACATTAGAGGACATTTTGAGGGCTTATATCTTGGAATTCAAGGGAAGTTAGCATGATCATCTACCTATTATGGAGTTTGCCTACAACAATAGTTATCATTCAAGCATTGAGATGGCGCCATTTGGTGCTATATATGGTAGACTATATAGGTCATCAGTGTGATGGTTTGAAGTTAGGGAAATTACCTTGACTGGATCGGAATTGGTCATAGATGCCATGGAAAAATTGAGGGTTAAAGAGAAATATTGAATGCTGACCAAAGTAGAAAAAGGTCCTACTCCAATGTGAAGAGAAGGGACCTTGAGTTTAATGTTGGTGATTAGGTTTACTTGAAGGTATTACCAATAAAAGGTATGGTTTGATTTGGAAACAAGGGAAAGTTGATCCCTATGTATGTATGACCTTTTAAAATTGTGATAAGGGTTAGTAAGGTGGCATATGAGTTAGAGTTGTCATTGGAGCTGAACACAATTCATCTAGTGTTCTATGTGTTAATATTGAGGAAGTTCATGAGGGATCCAAATTCCATAGTTCCATTGGAGGATGTGAAGGTTGAGAAGAAGTTGACATATGAAGAAGTTATAATAGAATATATTAGATAAGCATGTAAAGAGATTGAGGGAAAAAGATGTAGCATTCATTAAGGTTCTTTGGAGGAACTAACAAGTAGAAAGTGCAACTTGCGAAGTAGAAGCGGATATGATAAAATGATATCCCTATCTTTTTCACTCTACTCAATCCTAACATAATAAGACAATAATATTTTAAGTTATAAGTCTCAGTCCCTTAGAGTCAAGTTGCATGCATTCATACTCATGGTATGATGTTTTAAGGGCATTGTGATGCATAAGTTTGAGATTTTATGAAAATGATGTTTAAGTTGCATTGATACATTTATGTTAGGGCTAAAAGGGATCTTGTTATTACTAAAGAGCGTAGTTTCATAACATTTGGGGATTATTGTTCCTGGGGGAAGATATTGTAACACCTCCAAATGAGACTCGAAAAGATTATATGATGTCTTTCTTGAATATCTTAAAAACTGTGTATTATTTCAGGAATCCAACTTCGTAATCATTTTCAGGAAGCAAAATTTTGTAGAAAAAATTGTTTTGATTTTTAGATCACTCATATTAAAAAATAATTTTTCGCATGAAATTACACAAATCAGAAAAGTGTGTGACAAGTCCATGTCGCCCACTTGTTCCCCCATAGTATAAATGTGGCCTAAACCCATTTCTAGTGCAAAAAAGGGAGAAATAAAGTTTACGAAAAATTACATAGTAGGGGACCAGGGCCACGACACACCTGTGTTCTAGCACTGTGTAAATTTTTCTAAACTTCTTCGGATTTAGGGCCACGACACACCTGTGTTCCAGCACTGTGTAAATTTTTCTAAACTTCTTCGAATTTTAGTGAGGACAGTTGGGACTGAACCCAACACCTTTATATACGTAAATATTAAAATATTCTCCTATTATTTGACCTAAATCTCTCTCTAAACATTCTAAAATCATCCCAAAACTCTCTCTAGAATCCTCCACTAAGTTTTTTCAATTTCTTGGGGATCAAGCTTCCTCCATTGAAGACAAGGTTTCCAAAAGGTTTCTCAAGGTTCTTCAAGTCTCCTTCTTCAAGTTTCAAGCTTTAAAAGGTATGAGAATTTCTTCATTCATGGGTTCTTCCATCTATGGAGGCCCAAAACCTAATTTACTAAATCCTTTAAGTTTAGATGTTGATGTCTTATGGGTTCTTTCTAATTGCCCTATTAAGCACGAGTTATATTAAGATTATTCATCTATTGCATGAAATTGCAAGAATTGATTTTAAGGGTTTTCTATTTTGAAGTTATGTTATGGTTATCAAAGTTATAAAAGTTATGATACCATGAGTTATTATGAAATTTATTATTTTATGAGATGAATTACATATTTCTATATCCAAGTTCCAAAGATGATATATATGATGTGGTGGATTATTTAAGAATGATTTAAATTGATGATTTTCAATATATTGACGCATAGTCTTCTTGAGTTACATGATTTAAAGTTTACATGCATGAAGTCCACCCAATTATCATATCAAAGTTCTCTTAGGGAATATGATCTCCAAAGATGAAGGTTTAGTTACAGGTTATGAAAGTAAAAGTTTAGATGTTCTGAATCTCTCTTATGAAAGTTAAAGTTAAGGATAAAGAAAGGAAAATTCTCATGAAAAACATAGATTCCTTGTGATAAGGATAAGTCCTACATGTGGATCTCAAGTTAAGATGAGCTACTTTTTGTATAAGATGATGATGAAGCTATGCTTTTAAGTTTGTAAATATCTATGATTATGCATATATTTTCAAATGTATACCATCGGAATGACTTTTCACCGAGTAGGAAATTGTGGTAGGGTTCAGTAAGAGAACCCTAGAAGCCACCCTTTGTCTCCTTAACTATGTGCCACCAAAGGAGCCCTTGTAGGATAAGCTAGCCTAGTGGATCCGCGCAAGCCATATCATTCACTAAAGATGCATTTGCAAAGTTATGGAGTTCTAACTTTGTCACGACCCAAGCCTATGGCCTAGTTGTGACACGACGCAAAGGGAACCCAAAGGGACCCTAAGCAAGCCTCTTAGAATATCATTACACATCCTTGGTTGGTAAAGCAATAGATACAATATAAAAGAATAAGAATGGGGGAAACAAGACTAGGGGAAAGCTTGCCCAATATCATAATCAAGAGAAAAGAGATAAACTCATATCATATACATCAAGAACAATAGAGTCAAGGCTCTTAGCATAGATACATAACATGTCCAACAAACACCTTTACACATAGATAAGAACGGGGGCCAAGACAAAGTAACCGGGCTCACCCTCATGGTCAAAATAGACAATAAAAGAATATTGTCTCAATATATAAAAGGAGAATCATAGACTAAGGTCCCTAGAGTGGAGGACTTACCAATTAGCTTGAATAGCACCGACTAGCCACGTGGAGAGGAGGATGATCAACTTAGGCACCGGTTCCTACATGGCGACATCATGTTGTCATAGAGTATGCGTTAGTACATTTGAATGTACTAAGTATGTAGGATGCAATGTAAACAAGGCTTGAGCATCATAATCAAAATGCATAACAATAGGCAATAGGCATACTTATAACAATACGACATGTATGATCAACGCATAAATCAAACATGCTTAAGTAATTCATGCTCATATAGAATATCATATGCGTGGAAGAGACCAAAATAGATTTCCAAAGTACATACCCCTTGGTAGGTTAGTGATGATGGAACCCATCACCCTAGTGTGTGAGATACAAACCCCTCATCAAGGTTAGTGATGATAGCACCCATCATCCTAGTGTGTGAGGTACAAAACCCTCATCAAGGTTAGTGAAGATAGTACCCATCACCCCAGTGTGTGAGGTACAAACCCCTCATCAAGGTAGTGATGATAGCACTCATCACCCTAGTGGTTGAGATGTTGACACATCAACTAGGTTACCCAGATCGGGCATGGTCTAATACAACACTTTATATAGAATATATTGTATACATGAGCTCATTTCATCATCATGTAGTCAATCATATTATACCTCATGCTTTGGGCCTTCATCTCCTCAAGAAACCACATCCAAACATTTTATCAAACACTGAGGGTATGTAATGCTAGTATAAAACCATGAAATAGGGATGAAATCATACAAAAAATCCATTATAAAACCATCAATCAACACCTTGCAACACCCTTTAGAAATATATATCAAAACCCTCATCAAATCTTAAAATATGTCATAGATTTATAGCTCAAAACATAGCAAAATAGTCATAACTTTACATAGCTTTAACATAGAGTGCAGTGATTCTAATAATAACTAAAACCCATTTAAAAATGAACTTCAAATCATGCAATTGGAGTAAAAGGAGACTTAGGTATCATGGGTGAAAGGAACCCATGAAAGAAACCCACATAACTTAGCTTAGAGATGAACTTGGTGAAGATTGGAGCTAGAGACTTGAAGCTTGAAGAAGAACCTTGAAGGAGAAACTTAGCTTAGGATGAGGGTTTGGGACTTGAGTTTGGTGAGTAAAAATATGACTAAGTGTTTGAGTGAGCATTGGAAAATATTTTAGATGATATGAGGGTGAAATTTGGCTAATTATAGGTAAAAACGAATTTGGGAACACTTAGGCTCAAGAAGTAGAAGTCTTGGACTGAGCTAAAAAAAACAGTCCCCAAATGTATTGGGGCGCGTCGCGAGGGCAATACAAAAACCCCACTAGAATTTGCATTCTTGGAATTTTATAATTGCTAATCTTTTGCTCTTAAATCAGGGTACCCTTTTTCACCTAATTTGGACCCCCTGAACAAGAATATGAAGTCAAATTTTCAAAATAGCAAATGGATTTTGAGATATATGTAATTTAAAATTTCAGGCATTCTGAGGCACGTTTTCTGGTGCTTTTCGGGGTCATTTCAATATCTCCCCTTAGGAACATTCATCCCTGAATGAACAAGATATGTATAAAACAAGAATGTTCAAAAGTTATCAGCCCCAACTAAAAGTGCAACATTACATTTAAAACATCATTTACTTCAAAATCTCAATGTAAGTGTAAAATCATCATAAACTTGCCAACTTAAACATGAATGCATATGAATGATATAGAGGTTGAAACATAAGACTTGAAATCATATAGGGGACTTAGAATTAGTACTTAGGCTTGAGTGGAGTGGAAAAGATAAGGATACTATTTATGAATGTCCGCTTCAGCCTCCCAAGTAGCACTTTCGATTTGTTGGTTCCTTCAAGGGACCTTAACGGATGCCACCTCCTTTTTCCTCAATATCTTCACTTGCCTATTTAGGATCTAAATCATAACTCCTCATAAGTTAAGTTATCCTCAATAACACCCACAACTTCGATACGCATAATAGCATTAGGATCACCAACATATTTTCTCAACATTGATACATGGAACACCGGATGAACCAAATTCATTTCACTAGGCAACATCAATTCATAAGCTACCTTGCCAACCCTCCACAAGACCTCATAAGGACCAACATATCTTGGACTCAACTTCCCTATTTTACCAAAATGGACCATACCTTTCATTGGAGAAACTTTCAAATAAACCCAATCCCCCACTTTGAATTTGAGGTCTCTGCTTCTCACATCGGCATAAGATTTTTGATGACTTTGGGCTGTTCTCAACCTTTCCCTAATATTCCAAACCTTTTCAAGGGCCTCTAGAACTATATTTGGTCCCAATAAAGCCACCTCGCCAACCTCAAACCAACCGACCGATGATCTACAATGTCTCCCATAACGAGCATCAAAAGGAGCCATACCGATGCTATAACAATAGTTAGTGTTGTAGGAAAACTCAATCAAAGGAAGATGGTCATCCCAACTACCACTCAACTCCAATACATAGGCCCTTAGCATGTCCTCAAGGGTTCGGCTTGTCCATCCGTTTGAGGGTGGAAGGTCGTACTAAGGTGAACTTTTGTACCAAGACACCTTTGAAAAGACCTCCAAAAGTGTGAAGTGAAATTGTGAACCATGATCTAATATGATGGACAAAGGAACCCCATGTAACCTTACTAACTCATGGATGTACAACCTTGCAAACTCTTCAGCCCCATATGTGGTCTTAATCGGTTAAAAGTGAGCCAATTTCGTCATCCTATCAACCACCATCCAAAAGGAATCAAAACCTTTCCTAGTCTTGGACAACCCAACCATAAAATCCACAGTAATCACCTCCCACTTCCAAGTGGGAATCTCTATTTCTTGGGTTAGGCCACCCAACCTTTGATGTTTGGCTTTAACCTATTGATAACTATGGCAAACAGAAACGAGTTTGGCAATGTCCCTCTTCATGCCTTCCAACCAATACACATCCCTCAAGTCTCTATACATTTTGGGGGAACTGGGGTGGATAGAATAAGGAGAATTATGTTCCTCATAAAGAATTTTCTCCCTCAAACAATCAATACAAGGCATACACAACCTACGTTGGTACCTAAAGGCACCATCTCCCCCTTGGCAGAAAACCTCTACTTTGCCCTCTTTCACCAAGGCTTTGAATTCAAGCAAGAAGGAGTCAAGATCTTATTTTGCTATCACCTCATCAACCAAGAAAGAGTTGGAACCATCAAAAACAACAACAACACCCACTTTCTCTAACCTAACCCCCAACCTAGCCAATCTATGTACCTCTCTGGCGATTTCCTTATCACCGCCATCAACATGAGTTAGGCTACCCATGGATACCCGACTCAAAGCATCTTCCACCACATTTTCCTTACCTAGATGATAATGCACACTCATGTCATAATCTTTGAGAAGTTCTAGCCACCTTCTTTGTCTCAAGTTGAGATCTTTTTGAGTGAAGATATATTGAAGGCTCTTATGATCAGTGAAGACATCAACATTCACCCCATACAAGTAATGATGCCAAGTCTTTAATGCAAACACAACGGCGGCCAACTCCAGATCATAGGTAGGGTAGTTCTTTTCATGTACATTGAGTTGTCTAGAAGCATAAGCTATGACCTTACCATTTTGCATTAGTACACAATCCAAACCAACTCTAGATGCATCATAATACACAACAAAACCCTTAAGCCCATCTGGTAGTGACAATATAGGAGCAGACACAAGCCTATCCTTCAGTGTTTGGAAGCTTCTCTCACATTCATTGGTCCATACAAACTTAACTTTTTTTTGAGTCAATTTGGTTATAGGGGAAGCAATGGAGGAGAACCCATTCACAAATCTTCTATAGTGACTCGCAAGGCCCAAGAAGCTCCTAATATCTGATAGGGTCAATGATCTAGGTCAATTTCTGATAACATCAGTTTTCTTAGGATCCATTTTTATACCATCCCCCGACACCACATGACCCAAGAATGCAACTTCCTACAACTAAAACTCATACTTGTCATATTTGGCAAACAATTTCTCCTCCCTCAACCTTTGAAACACAACCCTCAAATGACCCCTCCCTACTATGTGAATAGATCAATATATCATCAATAAAGAACACAACAAAGGAATCAAGGTAAGGTTTGAACACCCTATTTATTAGATCCATGAATGTCAACCCAAAAGACATCATAACAAACTCATAATGCCCATATCTAGTTCGGAAGGCCATCTTAGGAATACCACACTCCCTCACCCTCACTTGATGATTCCCAGACCGAAGATCAATCTTAGAGAAGAAGCTAGCCCCTTGCAATTTGTCAAACAAGTCATCACTCCTTGGAAGAGGATATCTATTCTTTATAGTGACCCTATTGAGATGTTGGTAGTCAATATACATTCTAAGTTACCCATCCTTCTTTTTCACAAATAGCACCAGAGCACCCGCAAGGTGATTGACTAGGTCTAATAAATCTCTTTTCCAACAAATCTTTCAATTGCTCCTTTAACTCCTTCAACTCTGCCAGGGCCATACAATAAGGGGGGAATGAAGATAGGTTGAGTGTCGGGGAGGAGGTCTATACCAAAATCTATCTCCCTTTCGGGAGGGACACCGGGAAGGTCATTTGGGAAGACATCAAGAAACTCATTTACAACAGGGCCTGACTCAATGGAAGTAACTTTAGACTCCATATCTTTAACCCTTACAGGATGATACAAACATCCCGTGGAAATCAACTTATGGGCTTTAATGCATGAAATGAATCTACCCTTGACCACTACATCTTGACTTTCTCATTCAAGGACGGGTTCATTAGGAAATTGAAACATGACCCTATGGGTTCTACAATCAATAGACACATAGCAAGCATGCAACTAATCTATCCCAAGAATGACATCAAAATCTACCATGTCTAATTCAATAAGATCACAAGGCAACAACTTATGCAAAATGCAAATAGGACAACTTCTATAAACTTTCCTAGCAACAATAGAGGCACCAATATGAGTAGAAACTTCATATGACTCATGCAACAACTTGGGGACAACATGGAACTTTTTAGCAACAAAATGGTTAAAAAAGCAAAGAGTGGCACCCGAATCAATCAAAGCATACACATCAAAGTCAAAGATTTTTAACATGCCGGTAACAACATCGGGGACCTGACCAACCCATTGCCTCTCATGTAGTACATAAAATCGATTGTGCCTTGGGGCACCACCTTGAGGACCACCTCTACCCAATGGAACCGCATTTGCACCCTGGACCTTGCCACGGTTTCTTGGACAATCTACCTTCTTGTAACCAAGCTCCCCACATTCATAGAAAGCATTAGAACCCTTAAAACATGGGCCCTTATAACCCCCTCTACATTAAGGACACACATCAATGGGAGCCACAACACCAACATCTTGAGGCCTAGAGAGATCATTGACGAACCCTCGGTTAGTAGGATAGTGAGAACCTTGGCCTTGATGGAATCGAACACCCCTTTGGAACTTACCCCCAAGACGGGCCCTTTTGGCCTCATGCCCCCTTCTCTTCCTTAATTTTTCTTTCTCCATTTCTCAGCATAGGTCATCAACCGAGATAAGTCCATGTCACTAATTATCATGGAGGATCGGCATTCTTCACTTACCACGTCGAAGACCCCCATTACAACCTTGTTCATCCTAGATTTAGGATCGGCCACCAAATGGGGAGCATACTTTGAAAGTTGATTAAACTTGAGGGCATACTCCCTCACACTCATAGCACCTTGTTTCAAGTTCATAAACTCCACCATCTTAGCCTTGCTAAGCTCAAGAGGGAAAAACCGATTAACAAAAGCCAATTTGAACTTCTCCCAAAGCACCACATTACCAACCCCCTTCTCACTCTTCCATTGATCATACCATACTTGGCTACCCCTTTGAGTTGGTACACCGCCAACTCCGCCTTTTCATTCAGCCCAACACCCATGATATTCAAGATTTTGTAGACCTCATCAATGAATCTTGTGGTTCTTCATCCACCTTTGACCCATAGAAAATCAGAGGATTCATCTTCATGAAGTCTCTTACCCTTTCTCCTAAGGTAGTAGCATGAGGGGATTGGGCCTCTTGATTGACTTGGTTGGCCACAACTTGGGCAAGCATAGTGAGAGCATCCCAGAGCTCACAATTGTTAGGTTGCTCCTCCGGAGTTTGGGCACTTCATCGTCGAGTGTTTGGCATGATCTAGCCTAGCAAAGAATAATCATCAGGAGAAAAAACTTACCACAACTCTATAGCACAACTTAGAAGATGAAGAAGGGAAACATTTCCTAAAACGTCTCATAGCCTCCAATTCATAGTCATGGCATGCTTCACAACCATGAATAGGACTTCAATCGATATAGTGTGTTAGAATCCGAGGATCTATCAACCTAGTGCTTTGATACCAAGTTAGTCACGACCCAGGCTAAGGGCCTAGACATGACACAATGCAAGGGGAACCCAAAGGGACCCCAAGCAAGCCTCTTAAAATATCATTACACATCCTTGGTCGCAGAAACAATAGATACAACATAAAAGAATAAGAATAGGGGCAATAGGAATAGGGAAAAGCTTGCAAAATATCATAATCAAGAGACAACACATAAGATCATATCATAGACATTAAGAACAATATAGTCAAGGCTCATAGCATAAATACACAACATGTACAACAAACACCTCTATACATAGATAAGAACGGGGGCTAAGACAAGGTAACCAGGCTCACCCTCATGGTCAAAATAGACAATAAAAAATAATGTCTCAATATATAAAAGTAGAATCATAGACTAAGGTCCACCGAGTGGAGGATTCACCAACTAGCTTATCTCAATACATAAAAGGAGAATCATAGACTAAGGTCCCTGGAGTGAAGGACTTACCAACTAGCTTGAATAGCATTGACTAACCACGTGGAGGAGGATGATGATCAACTTGGACACCTGTTCCTACATGACGACATCATGTAGTCATAGAGTATGCATTAGTACATTTGAATGTACTAAGTCTGTAGGATGCAATGTAAAAAAGAATTGAGCATCATAATCAAAATGCACAACAATAGGCAATAGACATACTTATAACGAAGATAAATAAGATTCTAGACTATGTAATGCAGCTCGGGATTCTAAAGTAATTCATGCTCATATAGAAGATTATATGCGTAGAAGAGACCAAGTTAGATTTCCAAAGTACAAACCCCTTTGTAGGTTAGTGATGAAGGCACCCTTCACCCCTAGTATGTGAGATACAAACCCCTCATCAAAGTTAGTGATGATAGCACCCATCACCTAGTGTGTGAGTTACAAACCCCTCATCAAGGTTAGTGATGATAGCACCCATTAGCCTAGTGTGTGAGGTACAAATCCCTCATCAAGGTTAGTGACTAGTGTGTGAGGTACAAACCCCTCATCAAAGTTAGTGATAATAACACCCATCACCCTAGTGGTTAAGATGTTATCCCCTCAACTAGGTCCTCCGGATCGAGCATGGTCTAATGCAACACTTTATATAGAATATATCGTATACATAAGAGTATTTTATCATCATGTAGTCAATTATATCATTTCTCATACTTTGGGCCTTCAACTCCTCAAGAAACCACATCCAGACATTTTATCAAACACTTAGAGGGTGTGTAATGCCAGTACAAAACCATAAAATATAGGGATGAAATCATGCAAGAAAATTAATTATAAAACCATCAATCAACACCTTGCAACACTTTCTAGAAATATACATCAAAACCCTCATCAAATCTTACAATAGGTTAAAGATTTATAGCTCAAAACTTAGCAAAATAGTCACAATTTTACATAGATTTAACATAGTGTGCAGTGAATTTCATAATAATTAAGACCCATTTGGAAATCAATTTTAAATCATGCAATTTGAGTTAAAGGAGGCTTGGGTATCATGGCTAAAAAGAACCCATGAAAGAAACCCACATACCTTAGCTTAGCGATGAACTTGGTGAAGATTGGAGATGGAGACTTGAAGCTTAAAGAAGAACCTTGAAGGAGAACCTTAGCTTAGGATG
>JAOTQR010003862.1:7031-18846 GCA_025774065.1 Solanum ossicruentum | reverse complement strand
AACAGGAATAATATCTACAATCCTACTTAGAATAGGATTAGGAATAAGAATAGTAAATAGAATCCTATTTGGAAAAGTATTGTATTGTAGTATCCTAGTTGGAAAAAATAGTCTAATGTAGTGTCTATAAATTGGGTCTCGGGTCTCAATGTAATAATGTAGATACAAACAATTCAATAATATTCTTCTCCAATATTTATCATATGGTATCAGAGCTTCTACGATCTTGGTAGAAAATCAAAGAGTTTCCGCTGCCGGCGGGCGGCTATGACCCATATATGTTGCTTATTTGTCTAATGATTTCGTCAGTGAAATTTGGGTCATTGTGTATCTTTTTGGTGACTATTTTATCATATGTATTTTTCTTAGCACGGTGGATCTTTCCGATGATTACTTTCTCACATTCAATTTATGTAGCACCGTGCCATATTTTTGCTGATTACTTTTTCATATTTAATTTATGTTGCATCGTGCCATCTTTTCGGTGACTATTTTCTCAAATTTGATTTGCTGGGTCATGCCATCATTCCAACCTTACTTATATAATTATTTCTTTGTAGGGTCGTGTCATCATTCCGGTCAGTGCCCGAGCCTAGGGTTTAGTCGTAACAAGAGGAATGTGACACTCGAAGGCGTTCTATCCAAGCCTCTTGTTCATATCATAAGCATACTTAAGGTAAAGTAAGCAAATTATAAGAGCGTAACAAGCAAAATATAAGATCATATGAATCAAATGTTTCCCTTTAGGGAGTTACATCAACATTAGGTCCAATACATGCCTCTACATAATATCTTGTCGGGAACTAGAACATAAACTTACTAGCTAACCCTCAAGATGTGCATCAAAGAAAAGTAATAAAGTCTCTCACAAGGAAAACATCATATGAAAGGGGCTTATTTCCGAAGCATGAGAGCTCATCAACAAGTCTTCAAAGCTCAACTTTGAATCTAGTCAAAAAATGGAAGAGTAGTCTCGTCGTCCGTCCCTACATGGTTATATCATGTAGAAGTATGTGTTAGTACATGAAATGTACTAAGTATGTAGGTATGCTATGCATCACAAGTATGTAGGTATGCCATGCATCAAGGAACATCACAACATAATATCAATATGCATTGTAAGAATTTTTTTGATTGTAGGTTGTACATGTGGACCGACCCGATCCAATTTTAACACGACCAGTATATCTGGATTTAATTTATAGTGGTGCAGTTATTTAATAACTGTCCAACCTTATCCTAAAGGACCAGAATGGAAAATTATATTCATTATAGAGGGCAGTTGTAACCGCCCAACCACTCCCCTATTTTTAAGGGAGAGTGGTTGACTCTTAATAGGTAAGGGGAAAAAGAGGGAAGTGAAATACTGCAGTGTAAAAAGTCAATAAAAATTTTGAAAACAACTTGACTTCAAAAACTACCGTAAGATTGAATCGCAAAAACCAGTGAAGGATTGAGAATCCCTAATTTCATCAAATCACACAAAAGGCACTTGGTTTGTGAACAATGATCCATATTCCTAGAGAAACGAAATGAGTTCTGGGGGTGCATCTGTTGGTGGCATAACAATGCTTTCAACATCGATAAAAAAGGTATGACCCGTTGTTTTTGCTTCGGTACTTTTCCTTACAAATGGTATCAGAGCATGACTGGTTTGATTATTGATTCCATGTTTAAATACCTTTATGTTCGTCTATTTATGGTTAAAAAATAAATTTTTGAGGACTGGTGTTTTAGATGATTTTTCGAAAAAGGCAGATTTTGTTTAGGTTCTTTTGACTCCTATTTAATAATTTTTTAGGTCTAATTTTCATATAAACCTAATCTACTCGTTTCAAGGTTTTCGAAACATATTATAATGGCGAATTTGATTAAAAATGAGTGAGTTATGGTCTTTTGAAGTTTGACAGTTTTTTTACGAATCTGCTACTGCTTTGCCTTTTTTCAAAAATTTTCAGTCAAAATTATAGCTCAAATTTCTTATTTTCATCATCTACTCGTTTCACGCTTTTTGAAACTATATTATAATAGAAAAATAAATGTAAAACGAGTGAGATATGATTTTTTGAAAAAATGAAAGTTTCTTTGGACATTTTTTTCTTAAAAATCAGATGCCATTTTTTTTGTGATTTGGGCTATTTTGGTTGATTTTCTTGGACTTCATAGAGCAATTTTCCATCTTTTAAGCCCTGAGTGTGGTATGTTTTTCTCTGCTAGAAATTGGTGACATTTATTGTCACTGTTTGAATGGTATATGACATAATGTTAAATTTTTGGTTCCTATTTCAAATATGGATGAACAGGAATACGCTCCTGTTACTCCCAGTGGGAGTAAACTTGTCAAAGAAGCAAAAAGAAAAAGTATACAATGCCAGAAGAAAAGATCACTTGAGGATTTTGATTCTGAACCAGAAGTCATAAGAATTTATTCCGTTGAGGAACATAATAAAAATAGAGACTTGAGGGCAAAAAGAAGAGAAGGAAATAAATTACTCACTGCTTTCAAGAAAATTGAAATGGATGAGTCAGATTCGCTCCTTGACTTCCTCAGAATTTTTACTGAGAAATTTGATGAAATCGAAAAATATATTGTTGTTGATAAAGATAGCCCTTTGATTTTTGTATGATTTCCTTCCACCTTTTTAGAAGCTAGTATTAATTGAGGAATGTGATGAGGCTCAGCCTGATAAACCATCATGGGAATTTGTGTTGGCCCTGGAGTTAAATGGGTCAAGATTACTAGCATTTATCCTGATGAATATTTTCTTAATTGATGAATGTGTTGTCTTGATGTCTTGTTTTTGGACAAGTTATGGATCATCATAATATCTTTATTTTTTCCTAAAAGCCTTGGATTATTTATATTATGATATCCTTTTAGATGAGATTGAATTAATGCTTACTAATCGTGGTGTATAAGTCTTTATTAAATATACGTTGAGAAATTAATTTTTGATTTTAGTTAAACATTTGTAGTGTAAATTATGATTGGATATTTTATGATACCTTTTCGATTTTACATTCAAGTAAATCAATTCTAATAATAGTTTTACATATGGTGTAAAATCAAAAGGGTATCATAAAATATCCAATCATCATTTACACTACAAATGTTTAACTAAAATTAGAAATAAGTTTCTCAACGTATATTTGATAAACACTTATACACCAATATTACTAAATATTAGTTCCCTCGAGGTACCTCTCTCTCCCTCCTCTTAGGGGAGCAGAACACCTTTTCCAGCAGCTCTTGTTCCGGAAAAACCTTTATTCCATTTTCTTTTTCGGTCACACTCCAGCAACCAGCCAAATGGATAACAAATTGTATTTTCGGGCAGGGGATAAATCTTATGAAATTGTTGAGAGCTACTCTTCCTCAAAATTCTGATTGGATAGAAAAGGGTAGGTCAACAGTAAGAACCATGACTGTAAGTAAGAAAGTTCTACAGTGGATATGTCATTTAATGTGTTCGGCGTCCAAAGACAGTGGTGACAGAGTCAATAGATGGAAAATGAAAGTTCATCCTTACAATTACTTTTGTTCTCAGAAATTTAATAGGGCAGGGAGATTCATTAGCTTCATAGCAGTCCAGGGTTAACGTAGATCCATCATTGTCATTCTAGAGACTATTTTTAATGGGGGTTGGGAGATACTAGCACAAAAAATTGAAACATTCATTAATAGGAGGGGTCCTCCAAAACAAAAAGAAATTTTACATCAACCAAAGAGAAACTCAACCTTTGCTGAAACTATTATAAAACACAGATGGTAGACACATAATTGGAATCTGACAATCTCGAGCAGCAAAAACAGATGCATTGAGATTGTTGGTTTTTCTGGTCTCTCGAAGAAAGACATACTGAATAGATGTTTAGTTGGCTTCTTTTTCGGCGATTGCTATCCCACCATAGAAGAAGTGAATGGATTTCAAGCAAATGGGGTAAAACAGTTGGTGTCTTTGACATAAGTGGGTTTTAATTTCTTTTCGAATTCCCTACTCGATCTTTAGCAGAGCAAGTCATGCTTGGCCAGTGGAGTATGCAGCAAGCTTCGCTGGACCTTTCATGGTGGACCTCGACTTCTGGGTGTATTGATGAGAGGGTCAACCTCGAGTGGTCTTGGGCTAGGATTCTTGGGCTCCCTCTCAACCTCTGGACCCTAAATGTTATGAAAGAAGTTGGAGATTGCTGCAGCAGATGGATCGAGACAGAGGAGGAGTCAACTCCAAAAAATCATTTAAGATGGGCGAGAATCAAGGTCAAAGGCTCACTAGAGTCGATCCCTAGAACAATGGAGATTCATCCCGAAGGGTATCACTATACTCTTCCTCTTTGGGCTGAAACTCCGACAAGGATCCAGAAAAGCTCACTGGGAAATAGTATTGCAGAACTAGGGACGTCAAGATTTGCTACAGAACATAGGGCTAGGGACGTACAATTTTGGGAAGAGATGCATGTTTGAATTTCAAAAACCTCCCACGTGGAGAAAAGACAACAGGCATGTGCAAGCTTAAAGAGGTCCAATTAGGCCAGACAACTACCACTGTTGGGCCTGCTTCATTAAGCCCAATTATTAAGGCTCCAAACAGCCCATCAATAAGGACGAGAAAACCCATCCTTGAGAATTTAGAGGCAACTGTTATGTTCAAGTCAACGAGGTCTTTGGAACGTCCGGCTGAATTTTTCGAACTCATGCAATTGGAAGTTTCTTCTCCCTCTTTCTCTTTGCATTCTCTGGTCCCTGAAAACTATGCAGAACACTATCAAGTTTCAGACTTTCAACCCTCTCAGGAGATGGAAGTTCCCGAACCTGATAATATTGAAGAGATCTCTCATGGGGCTGAAGGATATTTACAGATGGTGTTTTATGGGGAACCATCACCATGCAATCTTGAAGAAATTTCTCCCACCGAACTTCTCATTGAAAAGGACGAATCGAAAGCCTTACTATGGGTGCACATGAATATGATCAAACTTAGCAAATAATATAGAGTTGACTTTGAAGGGTGTGAAGAGGAAACTCTGTCTTTTTAATAGGGATCGACAGTAGACGACAAAAGAAGAGAGATTGCTCGACGGGCTACACACCCGATCTCAAGTCAAAGGGGCAACAACAATTGAACAGTTTGATCTCGAGCATTAAGTACAAGGATGGGCAACTAAGGAGCAGAAGGAGGGACAATCTAAAAGTAAATTAATGAAGATAAACATTCTATCATGGAATGTGAAGATATTGAATGATGGGGAAAAAAAGGTTTACTTAAAACTTTACTTAATGAATGGAGATGTGATGTGGTGGTTATACAAGAAAAACATAGAAGGGAATATTACCAACATAGCCAGGCACGTATGGGGCAACAGATGGGTGAATTTTGTCAATCTTGAGGCTATTGGCAATAGCAGTGGTATTCTCATTATGTGGGACAAAAGGATGCTGGAAGGTGAAATGGTGGAATCAGGTAGCCAAAGTATTACTTGTAAGCTCACAGACTCTAGACAAGACTTCACTTGGTTCATCATAGGTGTGTATGGATCTGACAATAGAAGGGAGAGGTTGGATTTATGGTGGGAGTTAGCAGCTTCAAGGGGCTTGTTTAATAGACTATGGGTGATCTGTGGTGAATTTAACACCACTAGATTTTCTAATGAAAGAAGAAACAATCACAATCTCACGAGAACTATGAGAGAATTTTCTGATTCAATCAATGAACCTGAGCTAGTAGATCCTTCTCTTTCTAGGGGTTCTTTCACTTGGAATAGGGGGAACAACCAAGGTGTTGTTTCAAGAATTGATAGGTTTTTTTTTTCTCAAATGAATGGGATGAAAAATTTAGAAAGACCAAACAATTTTTGCTGCCTAGAATTGCATCAGACACTGTCCTATCCAGCTTGCCTGTGGGAATTGGGAACAAAGGAAATCTTTCAAGTTTGCTAATTGGTAGTTGGAGGTAGAGGGGTTCAAAGAATTAGTCAAATGCTGGTGGCTCTCTTTTGCTGTCCAAGGCCATCCAGATCTTGTTTTAGCTTCAAAGCTGAAATTGTTGAAAGCTAAACTAAAGGATTGGAATGCGGAGAATTTTGGAACTCTAGCAAGGAGAAAATCAGAGTTGCTGGCCCAACTGACAAATTTTGATGCTTTGCAGGAACAAAGAAACCTTACTGATGATGAATTGTTTCACAAAGCCAACTTATCAATGGACTTTGAGGAAATTTACAAGCATAAGGAATCATCTTGTAGGCAAAAATCAAGAATTTCATAGCTAAAGAAGGGAGACAAGAACACTAAGTTCTTTCACCGGATGGAAAATGCTCGTAGAAGAATAAACACTATAGAAAAATTGGAGATGAATGGGGTGGAAGTCAGTGACTCAGAGGCTATCAAAGAAGAAATCATTACTTTCTACAAATAGCTCTACAATGTATTTGAATCATGGAGACCTAGCTTCATTATTCAGAATCAGCCCACAATCACAGAAGAGGAAAAATAATGGTTGGAGAGGTCATTCGAAGAGCAGGAGGTGCTACACAGTATCAGATTATGTGCAAAAGACAAAGCCCTTGGTACCGATGGTTACTCAATGGGATTCGTCAGTGCATGCTGGGATTTCCTGAAGATGGGTATTCTCCCGACTATGGAAAATGTCCACTCACATGCTTTCTTTGAGAAGAGTCTTAATGCCACATATGTGGCCCTTATTCCCAAAAAAAATGGGGCCAAAGAACTAAGATATTATAGGCCGATTAGTCTAATCAGTTGTATTTACAAGATTATCTCGAAGACCCTAGCTGAAAGAATGAAAAGGGTGATCGAGAAGATAGTTAGCAAACATCAGATAACCTTCATTAAGGGTAGACAAATCACATATGCTTCCCTTATTGCAAACAAATGTGTTGATGCAAGGATGAATGACAAGAAACCTAGAGTCCTTTGTAAACTAGACATTGAAATGGCGTTCGATCATGTCAACTGGAAGTATTTGATCAATATTATGAGGGTCATGGGTTTTGGGGACAAATTGCCTAATTGGATTTACTATTGCATCAATATAATGAAGTTCTCTGTTCTCATCAACAGATCTCTCAAAGGATTTTTTCAATCTGAAAAGGGATTAAGGCAAAGATACCCCCTTTCTCCTTTTCTTTTCATCATAGCCATGGAGGAGTTTAGTAGTATGTTGAGAATCTCGACAGCAATGGCTATTTAAGGGGGTTCACCGTTTAAAATAGGGAAAAATATCTTAGAGATCTCACTTCTCCTATATGCTGATGATGCTTTGATACTTTGTGATGCTGAGCCTTCCCAACTAATGCATTTGAGGTTGATCCTTACCATTTTTGAAGGCATCTCCAGTCTTCATGTCAATTGGAGAAAGAGTCAAATGTTTCCTATCTACGAAGGACCAAATTGTCCAATTCTTGCAGGTATATTTGACTGCGAGGTATGTGTTCTGCCTACTAAATATTTGGGTCTTCTTTGGGCTCAAAAAACAAAACTGTTGATATATGGGAAGGGGTACTTGATGGATGTGAAAAAAGGCTGGCAAGATGGAAAGCATAATACCTCTGATTAGGGGGAAGAGTCGTTCTTGTTAACAGTATCTTGGACTTGCTTCCCACCTATGTAATGTCTCTATTTCCTATCCCTGACAATGTGAGAAAAATCATAGATAAGCTAAGGAGGAACTTTATTTGGGAAGGGAACGGAGATAGCAAATGCTTACATTTGGTTAAGTGGAAGGTTCTCATTTTTAGTAAGAAGGTTGGAGGGCTTGGAATCAAAAACCTCAAATTACAGAATATAAGTCTTTTACTGAAGTGGCTTTGGAGATATAACACTGAAGAGCAAGCATTATGGAGATAGGTTATACAGTACAAGCATGAACAAATGGTTCACTGGACTACCAAACCATTTACATCAGCCTACGGAGTTGGTAACTGGAAATCCATTAGGAATCTGTGGGAGGTGTTTATAGCAAAGACAGGGATCAGGGTGGGCAACGGGAGGAAAATCTCCTTTTGTAGAGATAATTTGTTAGGGATTAGGCCTTTAATAGACCAATTTTATAATTTATTCATCTTATCCTCCTTCCCGGAAGCTACAGTTGATGAACTATGGACTTCACAAGGGTGGAATATTACATTCAGAAGGCTCCTTAATGATTGTGAGATTCCAAGAGTTGCTGATTTTCTTGGAAAACTTGAAGTTTTTGTAGGCCTAAAGTAGGAGGATTCTCTCACTTGGAAAGGTGGCACCAAGTCTATTTTCTTTGTCAAAGCAACTTACAAATACTGAAGTGCTATGGAGTAGCCCAATGACCCATGGCCTTAGAAAGATATATGGAAAGTAAAGGCTCCTTTCAAATTCAGTTGCTTTACTTGGCTAGTTGTTTCTCAAGCTTGTCTCATCCATGATAAACTTCAAAGAAGGGGTTTTCATCTCAGCTCCAGATGCTTCTTATGTCAACAGGAAGCTAACAAATAGGCATCTTTTTTTGCATTGTCCTATTTCTAGACAACTTTGGCAACTTTTTGCAGCTTTGGCTCAAATTGCTTGGGTGATACCTCAGAGTACGCTGGATCTAATATGCAATTGGAACAATATACAATGAGAAACATGCCACAAAGAGTGGTGGAAGATTGTCCCAGCTTGCATATGGTGGACTATTTGGAAAGAGAGGAATGCAAGATGTTTTGAAGGTAGATGTAGCTCAATCCAGAAGATCAAGAGCTCCTGCATTTCTCTTTTTTATTTTTGGTGTAAAGAATAGTTAGTTGATCATGTGGAATCATTACTAGGCTTTATGGCCTCTTTTGTCTGAGTCTATATTTGTAGATAAACTTTACCAGACCTATTTTAAGGTGCTGATGAATATAACATGTTACCAATTTAAAAAAAATAACATACTTTTTGATTTCATTAAATTTCTTAGTAAAAATTCTGAGAAAGTCCAGGAGAGAGTCTAACTTATCCATTTCCATTTTCTTGAAAGCAGTGAGCAATTTATTTCCTTCTCTTCTTTTTCCCTCAAGTCTCTATTTTGTTTTTGTTCCTAAATTCTTATGACTTTCGGTTCAGAATCAGAATCTTCAAGTGATCTTTTCTTCTGGCATCATATTTTCTTTCGTTTTGCTCCTTCGACAAGATTACTCCCACTTGGAGTAACAAGAGCGTATTCTCGTTCAGCCATATCTGAAATAGGAACTAGAAGTTCAACATTAGGGAATATACCATTCAAACGTTGACAACGAATGTCACCAATTTCTGGATGAGAATAATAGACCATACTCAGGGCTTAAAAGATGGAAAATTGCTCTATGAAGTCCAAGAAAATCAACCAAAACAAGCCGAAATCACAAAAAAATGGCATCTGATTTTTAAGAAAAAAATGTCAAAAAAAAACTGCCGTTTTTTCAAGAAATCATATCATTCGTTTTACAACTGTTTTTCTATTATAATATAGTTTAGGAAAGCTTGAAAAGAGTAGATTACGAAATAAGAAATTTGGGCTATAATTTTGATTGTAAATTTTCGAAAAAAGGCTAAGCAGTAGCAGAGTCGTCAAAAAATGCAATAAAAAAATAGCAAATTTCAAAAGATTATAACTCACTCGTTTTTAATCCAATCTTTACTATAATATAATTTCGAAAAGCTTAAAACGAGTAGATTATGCTTGTATGAAAATCTGAACCAAAAAATTATTAAACAGGCATCAAAAGAACCTAAACAGAATCTGCCTTTTCCGAAAAATCGTCAAAAACTCCAATACCTTGATACCATTTGTAAGGGAAATTAATAGAGCAAGAACGAGTTGTACCTTTTTAATCGATGTTGCAAGCATTATGCCACCAATAGATTCAGCCTCAGATCTCTTTTCGTTTCTCTAGGAACACGGATCGTTGTTCACAAACCATGTGCCTTTTATGTGATTTGATGAATTAAAGATTCTCAATCCTTCACTGATTTTTGTAATTTAATCTTATAGTAGTTTTTGAAGTCAAGTTGTTTTTAAAACTTTTACTAACTTTTTACTCTGCAGTATTTCACTTCTCTCTTTTTCCCCTTACCCATTAAGAGTTAACCCCTCTCTCTTGAAAATAGGGAGGTGTTGGGCGGTTACAACCGCCCTCCATAATGGATAATAATTCTTCATTATTATCCTTTAGGATAAGGTTGAAAAATTATTAAATAACTGCACCACCATAAATTAAAATCAGATACGCAGGTCGGGTTAAGATTAGACCGGTCGGTCCACATGTGCGACCAACGATCCCAAACAATCTTACATAGTCTAGATGAAGGTCTGTATGATGTTGGAGTGAGACACATGCGCCTATATGAGGTAAGAACATTGTAGCATGTGCTTCATACCACGTGCATTATGCGGTAGGAGGGTTAATGAAAGAGTGATCCCTGCTTTTTCATTGTATGAGACCCTGACAAGTCAAAGTTGAACTTTTCAATTGAATACCCCTTGACCATTTACTGTTTCTTGAAATTTCGATCAATGTTGATACTTCAGAATGTTACTAATAGCCATGTATGATTTGGCAATGCCGTGCATATCTAGGAAAGCAGTTGACTTGAAATAGATAGCTTTGAGTAGAAAGGGAAGACTATAGAAACTGAAATTGAATATAAACTCGCGAGTTCACCTCTTAAAAAGGAGGCGGGATAAGATGATTAACTACTGGAGTAGTTAAAGTCGGGGGTATTGTGAGTATAGATATCCTCATATTGATAGTAGATGCCTTTTGGATGTGATTGAATTTCTATATAAGGATTATAAGATCTTGAAGGCAAGCCTTTATGCTCACAAGTCGCATGAACCATTGGCTGTATGAATTGTTTGTGCTAAGTTGATATAATATTGACTCGGGTCTTGTCTGCCATATGTGAAGTGGGAGATATAGGATTTTTTGTGATCATGGGTCGCAAATGTTGACGTATCCAATCAAATTTTAACTCGATCCATATATCTAGTTCTAATTTATAGTGGTGCAGTTATTTAATAACTATCCAACCTTATCCTAAATGATAAGAATGGACAGTTATTATCCATTATAGAGGGAGGTTGTAACTGCCCAATGACTCTCCTATTTTTAAGGGAGAGTGGTTGACTCCTAATGGGTAAGGTGAAAAGAGAGAAGTGAAATATTGTAGAGTAAAAAGTCGGTAAAAGTTTTGAAAACAACTTGACTTCAAAAACTACCATAAGATTGAATTGGAAAACCCGGTGAAGGATTGAGAATCCTTAATTCATCAAATCACACAAAGGACACTTGGTTTGTGAACAACGATCCGTATTCCTAGAGAAACAGAACGAGGTCTGGGGCTGAATCTATTTGTGGTATAACAATGCTTGCTTCATCGACGAAAAAGGTACAACCCATTGTTCTTGCTCCATTAATTTTTCTTACATGCATAATCATAATCAGTAGAATAAGGACACAATATGTATGAGCAATGTATGTTAAAATCACTAGAAGAATCATTATCAAACCTTTCATAGTCCTAGTATACATACGTGGGAATAAGACCATAACCGACAATAGGACCATGCAGACTATTATATGGATTCTCGATGTTCCCTCTACACCGAGTGAAAGAGGAGTACTTTGCCGGGGTAGACTCGATCCTCACCCTATAGGCTCTATCCTAACACGATGAGAACCCATCATAACCACCTCTCCCTTTAGGCTCTATCCTAGCACGGTGAGTGTCACATCTTAAGGCTATATAGCTAGCCTTATAGGCACACAAACATCAACCTATGGTGGCACGTAGTTCTGGGATGATGGAATCTGCCAAAGCCTT
>JAOTQR010003823.1:0-18852 GCA_025774065.1 Solanum ossicruentum | reverse complement strand
TGCTTCTTAGAGGCTTTGTAGACTGTGTAAACCAATATGTAGGCATGTCTCGTACTTTAGACACCGTGGCCCCAATGACCTAGCTTTAAGAATCTCCTTTAAACTTGTTAAAACCATATATCTCCTTAGAAGCATGCCAAACATAGATGTCACTTAATGCAAAATGGCTAGATATAAGTTGGTTCTCCCGAGCCTTATCGGCAACGGGTGCCAGTCCGTCCTAACCAAACTTTGGGGCGTGATACACAGTCCAAGAGGAGCAGATCTTCAGAGTAGTTTACATAGTCCCAAAGTGAGTTTAAGCCTCAATTTTCTAATAGACCGCCTAGGCCATCATTCTCCTATTCTGCAGCCAGTGCTCCACCACAGATTCAAGGGTCTAAAGGTAATCAGTTTAGTCAACGAGGTCAGGCACAAGGTTCACAAACAACAGAAGGATCAGCATGCCAGTTAATGACTCATAGGCAGCCCTGTACGTAGTGTGGAAGAAGTCATCCAGGTATATGTCATTTTGGGACAGATGTTTGTTATTAGTGTGGTGCCAGGCCATCTGATAAGAGATTGCCCAAGGAGGCGCATGGGTGATATAGCACAATCTTCTGGTTTTAGCTGTTGCATTATCATCAACAGTTCCTCCATTAAGTAGGGCTCAACAAGCACCTATGGGTCGTGGTAGAGGTGTGAGAGGAGCAGCTATCTCTAGCGGGGTCCAGAATCGCACTTATGCTTTGGGGAGTCGGCAAAATTTGGAAGCTTTACCTAATGTGGTCACAGGTACATTGTCTATATCCTCTCATAATGTATATGTATTAATTGACCCTGGTTCTACACTATCATACATCACCCCATTAGTTGCTGGGAAGCTTAAGAGAACACATAAATTATTGAATAAATCATTTGAAGCGTCTACACCAACTGGTGAATCTATTATGGCTAGAAGGGTTTATTAGGGTTGTGTAGTAATTGTTTGTGACCGTGACACATTGCATGACCTTATTGAGTTAGAAATGGTGGAATTTGATGTTTAATGGGTATAGATTGGTTATCTTCTTGCTATGCCACCGTGAATTGTCGAACTGAGAAAGTGTACTTCCACTTTTCAAATGAGGCAGTTCTTGAATGGGAAGGCAATGTTAGGGCACCAAAGGGGAAGTTTATCTCTTATCTTAAGGCCACAAAGATGATATTTAAGGGGTATGTATGTCATTTAGTTAGAGTAAGGGATATGGAGGCAGAATCACCAACTCTTCAATCAGTTCCAGTGGTGAATGAATTTATTGATGTGTTCCCTGATGAACTTCCAGGCATACCTCCTGAACGAAAAATAAATTTTGGTATTAACTTACTTCCAGGAACTCAACCCATTTTTGTCCCTCCATATAGAATGGCTCCGGCAAAGTTGCATGAATTAAAAGAGCAATTGAAAGACTTATTTGAGAAGGGTTTTATAAGACCTAGTGTGTCTCCCTAGGGTGCACCAATGTTATTTGTATGCAAAAAGGATGGCAGCTTGACAATGTGTATTGAATATCGACAATTGAACATGGTGATAATTAAGAATAAATACCCCCTTCCCAGGATTGATGATTTATTTGATCAGTTGCAGGGTGCCAAATGCTTTTAAAAAATTCATCTGAGATCGGGGTATCACTAAGTGAGGGTGAAGGAGGAAGATATACCTAAGACTACTTTCAGAATATGGTATGGTCACTTTGAATTTCTTGTTATGTTATTTGGGCTAACGAATGCACTAGCAGTTTTTATGGATCTGATGAACAGGGTATTGAAGCCATTCTTGGATGTGTTTATGATAGTGTTTATAGATGACATTTTGGTATACTTAAGGTTAGAAGAGGATCATGCAAATCACTTACAACAAGTGTTACCAGTTCTTCATGATCGAAAGTTGTATGCCAAGTTTTCTAAATGTGAATTTTAGCTAAACGTAGTGGCATTCTTGCGTAATATTGTGTCTGAGGAGGGAATAAGAGTTGATTCACAAAAGATAGATGCTGTGAAAGATTGGCCAAGGCCAACGACGCCCACAGAAGTTCAGAGATTCCTAGGATTGGCAGGTTGTTACAGAACATTTTTTGAAGGTTCTTCTCCCATTTCTGCACCACTAACAAAGCTGACACATAAGGAAACCAAGTTCAAATGGAATGATACATGTGAAAGGAGCTTCCAGGAATAGAAAAATAAGCTAACTTCTGCACCTGTGCTAGTACTTCCAGAGGGCACCAAGGGGTATGCAATATATTGTGATATTTAAGGAGTTGAATTAGGGTGTGCGCTAATACAACATGGCAAGGTAATTACTTATGCATCCAGACAGCTACAACGACATGAGAAGAATTGTCCAACTCATGATCTTGAACTAGCAGTGGTTTTTTTTGCTTTGAAAATATGACGCCACTATTTGTATGGGGTTCACGTTGATATATATACTAATCATAAGATCCTGTAATACATTTTTAAGCAGAATGATCTAAATCTGAGACAACGGAGATAGCTGGAGCTGATAAAGGATTATGATGTTAATATACTATACCATCTGGGGAAAACAAATATGGTAGTTGATGCTCTGAGTCGTAAGGCAGTTATGACTAGTGGTGATCAGGCCATGGTTAGGCAAGGGGTGGCTAAGGATCTATGTCAACTAACCAGTTTAGGAGTTCATATTCTTGAAACTCCAAAGAAAGGGGTAATTGTACATAATGTAGCGACGTCTTCATTGGTAATAGAGGTGAAAGAAAAATAGTTAGAGGATCCAGTTCTACGACAACTTAAGGAAAAGGTGAGTCAGGGTGCAATAAAGGGCTTCGATCTTACAGAAAATGGAGTGCTTTACTGCCAGAATAGATTATGTTTGTCTGATATTAACGGGTTAAGGAAGAGGATTAGGGAAGAAGCTCACAATTCCCGATATTCCATCCATCCAAGATTGACTAAGATGTACCATGACCTGAAAGGAGTGTTTTGGTGGGGAGGCATGAAAAAGGACCTTGCAGAATTTGTGGCTCAATGTTCAAATTGTCAACAAGTCAAGGCAGAACACCAAAAGCTAGGAGGTTATATGCAATGTATAGAACTTCCAACTTGGAAGTGGGATATGATCAATATGGACTTTGTTGTTGGTTTGCCTCATTAATTTCAGAAGTTTGACTCTATATGGGTAATAGTTGACAGACTCACAAAGTCAGCACATTTCCTACCTGTCCAGAGTGATTATACACCGGAGGAGTATGCCAAATTGTACATCAAGGAGATAGTCAGGCTACATGGAGTTCCAATTTCTATTATATCAGATTGAGGGGCTCAATTCACTGTAAAGTTTTGGAAGTCTTTCCAAATGAGTTTAGGAACACAAGTAAATTTGAACACAATGTTCCACCCTCAAACAGACGGTCAAGCAGAACGCACCATTCAAACACTCGAAGATATATTGCGAGCTTGTGCATTGGACTTTAAAGCTAGTTGAGTGGACCATTTGCCCCTTATTGAATTTGCTTATAATAATAGTTACCATTCAAGTATCAAGATGGCACCTTATGATGCTCTATACGGAAGAAAGTGTAGGTCGCCAATTGGATGGTTTGAAGTGGGAGAAACCACTTTACTTGGGACAGATCTAGTGCAACAAGCCGTGGAAAAATTTAAGGTAATACAACAGCGGTTAGAAACAGCCCAAAGTAGTCACAAATCATATGCGGATGCTAGGAGGAGAGGGCTAGAATTTTCAGAGGAGATTGGTTATTCTTAAAGGTGTCTCCAATGAAAGAGGTTATGAAATTTAGTAAGAAAGGAAAACTAAGCCCACGTTACATAGGGCCTTATAAGATTATTAAGAAGATCGGGCAAGTTGTACATGAGTTAGCTCTACCCCAAGATCATTCTATGGTTCATCTAGTTTTCCATGTATCAATGCTTCGAAAATGCATAGGTGACCCATCCCGTATCACTCTTATTTATTGAGGATGTGCAGGTTACAGAAGATCTCACTTATGAAGAGGTACCTGTTGCTTTTTTGTATCATCAAATTAGGAAGCTGAGGAATAACGAAATAGCTTCAGTGAAGGTACTTTGGAGAAATCAGCAAGCCGAAGATATAACTTGGGAGGCCTAGGATGCTATGAAGTCAAAATACCCTCATCTGTTTGAAGCTAAAGAGGACACCCAACATGCAGAATTGGAACACTACTAGGTGCGTGTAATTGAATACTTTTCTTTTCTTAGCTGTCAAAGGTTTGTTTAAATAAACATTTATACATGGTTAAGTTACACAATTGATCTAACATTCGATGATGAATGTTCCTAAGGAGGGGAGGATGTAACACCCCACATTTTTACATGTACTAATGCTATGGGAATAAATGATGTTCTAGTTTGGTCAACTTAGCGTCAATGCTTGAAAGTTCTTGATTCTTGTGTTAGCGGGCAATATGGGCGTCTAACACTTCAGAGGGTATTGTCTATAAGTGCTTTATGGTAAAATGAGGATATCACAATCCTAAAGAAAGTAAGAGAATTAAGGTGTTTTTATGAATTAATAATCTAGTAGGTGAGTTACCTACTTGCTTAGCTTGAATGTGCTACCTAAACGGAGATGAGGTTCGATGTCAAATTTGTCCAAGTCCGATTATGAATAACGTTTGTCTTAATGTTGTAACTTTAGCTTATGTTTTTACATCATAAGTGGACTTAATTTTCAGTTTGGGAAGCATAGAAAATGGGACCAAGCCCATCCCAATTCATTGGTAATTTTGGCCCAAAGTAACTAAAGGGAAATGAGAAGAATGGGCAACAAAAGGCCCATCAGATTTGGAACCCAATTAGGTTCAATTTTAAAGTCCAATATGCTGCATAACCAGCCTTATTATTTGTGGTATTAAGTGGTCTTATATGGTCAAAAATCTAAAGAAAATTCGTCTAAATGAGACCCTTTAGGAGGGGATTATAAGCAGCAAATTTCAATCCCCATTTAGACTTAGAAAAATATCAGCTTTCCCCATTTTCTCTCTACAAGTTTCTTGACCTAGCAGCAGCAGCCAAAGGATCTCTTACGCTTCATAAGGAGTTGCTCAAGTTTGAAGATAAAGGTAAGCGGTTATAATTGTGTTTTTGGTAAGGTTTCTTCATAAGAATCAAGAAGTATATGATAATATAGTATGCTGAAAATTCTGGACAACATGTGTCCAGAAAATTGCTGCACTCTTACCTTTTGTTTTAGTGATTTATAAATGGTTTGTGGGATGTATTATGAAGAGAAGTTGATGTTCTTAACATGATTGGAGTTGTAGACATTAACCTAAGGTTGCTGCCCAGATTTTGGTTTCATTTAATGAATGAGTTTTATTGTGCTATCTTAAGTATGATGTTGGTTGGAAGTTGTCGATTGTTGGATTTAAACCTATTGGCTCATGTTCTGAATAAATTTTTGAGTGTTGTTTTAAGATTGGATTAGCACTGTATGTATGTGAAAATGTTATTGGAATAGTTTGGTTAGAGTTGGAAAAGGTTTGGAATTGTCGTCGTCAAATGTAGCGAAGGGGGGGAGTAATGTTATGTTGTCCATTTGTAAGTTTTGTTGAATTGTAGTATGTTACTCCATGACTTACCCATGATTTTGGGACTTTTTTTGGAGTATATGAAGATTTTAATTATGTGGTAAAATCATTGGAAATAATGTTGACGTCGAAGTGTGGTGAAAGGATATATCATTGTACCACTTGTTTGTATGTTGTGAAGAATTGTTGTGTGTTGTGTTTTGTGGGCTATTGGGGGGACTATTAGGTGACTGAAAATAAGATATACATGACATGTAGATAAGAACGGTTGTTAGAAAATACATTTATAAGTGAAAAGATTGAAGAAATGTCTTTGTGTAACTAATTGAATGTTTGTTGTCCGGGTGATCGTTTCTATGATATCGGACTGCCTAGAAGTATTTTGTTGCTGCCAATACTAGTTTTATTGCCTAATATGGTGTAGATAAATATTTGAGGGAAAGACAGCCACTCCAAGGTAGTAACAAGGTCATACAACGATGTATGTAAGGCTACTTGATTTCATATCATTTGGCATGAAACATAGATCCTTCGGTGAGTAAAGGAATTTATCTACTCCAACATGACAAGAAGCCATGTATCCACTCTTACACATGTTCATATGCTCCTATATGTAGTTCCTTTCAAATCTATATACATACATGGATACCAAGTACATGAGTTTTTTCATTTAATACGCATTTTGTTGTTTATGTAACATACTCTCTTTAATGCCATGTTGTCGTGAATGTTTATTTCATGTTATATGTTGCATTACTGGCTGAAATCTCCAATATTATGACCACTAAAAGAATTATCTCAAACGTAATTGAAAGATTAAGTATACAATTTTTGATAGGTGGTAGCCCGAGGGTTGGAAGCATCACCTAGCCAGGGATGATCCTATCACGGGTGGTAGCCCGAGGGGTTAAGGAATAACCTAGCCAGAGACAATCCTGATATAGTTTACCACTGATCAATTGGTCATTTACAGTTTATGATGTGCACAGATTTTACAGTTAAGGTAAAGCAATATAAAGAACATAAAGTATACGATCCCAAAGTATATATAAAGGTGGTCTCTTATTCCACACCTGTGCATAATTTCATTTGAAGTTGTTACTTCATATATAGTATTTTATGCCTTACATACTCAGTACATTATCTCGTACTAACGTCCCTTTCGGCGGACCTGCATTTCATGCTGCAGGTACAGGTGCTAATAGATCTCCCCAGTAGAGTCTAGGACATTCAGTTGTTGTTACCAAGCTCCAGGTTACTCTGGAGTTTTGTGTGTGTCTAAAGTTTATATGTTTGTTTTATGTACTGAGTTGAGGCAGGGGCTATCCCGACCCTTACTAACCATGACTCGTAGCTAGGCCTGATTATGACTCGTAGTCTTGCTCATAGAGGATGCTCCAAGTGTCATTTTATCACTTCTTTTGTTCTTCAATTTTCACTTACAAACCATGTTTCAAAAGCACAACAATCTTCAAAATATTACAATTGCATTAATGTCTTCCAACTTAAAACAAACAAATATTATACTACCTAAAATCTCAACAACCGAACATAATTAAAACAGATAAACAATTACAAAAAATGCTTCGGTTTCCTCCTAAGAAGTGCCTTGTTCAACATCGTGGCTCAACTTTTTCATCGTCCTTCATCAACTATCATCAAGGGTCCATACCTCACTCTTGAACTCATCTACGTGTTTCATGCATTGGCTAATATCGAACACAACCTCTACATCATTAACCCTAAACCCAAGATGACCCGAATCCATATCCACTAAGGCTCTCCCAGTGGCCAGAAGTGGTCTCCCCAAAATGATGGGCACCTTGAAATCAACCTTGCAATCAAGAATCACAAAATCCGTAGGAAAGATGAATTTATCAACTTTAACAAGAACATCAAGAAGTATTCCTTCTACCTTTTTAATGGTTCGATCTGCCATAAGTAACGAAATTCTCGCCAGGGTAGGGGTGCCAAGACCTAGCATTTTGAATACGGCAAGAGGCATTAAGTTGATGCTTGCTCCTAAGTCGTATAATGCTCTTACGCATCACCGATAGTCCAAGGGATGGTGAATCCACCAGGGACTTCTTGTTTCAGAACAAGGCATTTGGTCATGATTGGACTACATTATTGGAGTTCTTGTGAGAGTTCTTGGCTCAGTGTGTGCTTCTTTGTTACCAAATCCTTCATATACTTGGCGTGCCTGGGCATTTTCTCCAAGGCTTCCAAAAGTGGAATGTTGATGGAAAATTGTTTTAGCATTGACAGGAAATGCTTGAACTTGCCATCTTCTTCCTTTTTCTTAAGCCTTTGGGGGGAATGGAGAAGGCGGTTTTGGGATTGTCTTGACTTTCTCTTGCTCTCCCACCTCCAAATTTTCCACTCCCTTGCTCCTTAGACTTTCTTCCTCTATCATCACCTTGCTATCAATAATACTTTCATTAGCTTCATCCTCAACCATTGGTATAGAGAGACGAATAGCTCTTTTACCACTCCGAGTCATGACTCCCATGCAATTCCCTTCAATTTTAGGATTTTGAACCGTGTTTCTTGGTAAGGTGCCTTTTTGGCATTGGTTCAATTGCAAAGAAACTTGCCCAAACTGTTGCTCTAGTTGCTTAATCGCCACTGAATGAGACTCTATTTTTTAGTTAATACTTGAGATATTCGCTTTCATATCCTTTAGGGTCTCATCTTGGTGAACGACTCTCTTCAACAACTTGTCAAACATCTCTAAAAGCCTAGAAGTGCTTGGCATGGTATCACTGTTGTGAGGTGGCACATAAGAACCATTCTTGTAGCCCTCTCTTCTTCACCATTCGACATCTGGCACTTCTCTCTTACATAGTATCCACCCCAGTTGTCTCTATATGCCCCATCACGGTGGAAGTTCCAACCTTGATTCCCGAACCCTTGCTTCCAATAGTCTGAATTGGATCCTTGGGGGTTGTTCCGAAAATCCACCGCTTGGATTCTTACAAAACATGCATCCTCATCAAAGAATGGATCTTCATAGATGGGAGCCTTTAGAGGTTGGTGATTGACTTCTTTAACACTTTCTTGGTTTTGTTTTTAGACCAAGTCCATAGTTGTGCAAAGTTGAGCAAGTTTTTCCATGATCTGTTCGTTTACCTTTGCTTGCTTATTGTTGGTGTTAACTGTACAATTAGTTTTCATCACACCTCATTATCGTTGACACATGCGCTATTGGTTTTAACCACTTGCAACATCCTTGTGGCTATCAATGCAAAAGGCTGGTCAAAGAACATGACTCCCATGATTGTGTCGGTGCAAGCTTGACTATTCTCATCAAGTGCCCGATAAAAGATCTCAACTAAGGCATCATCAAAAATCTTGTCATCAGGTGCCATCCTCAAGCATTTGGTAAATCTCTTCCATGTTGTGCTAATAGAATCACTCTACAATTGCTCAAAGTTATTTATTTAGAGATGACGGTGGCGATCCTCTAAAGGTAGACCTATGAATAATCCATGGTTCTGGAGTATTTGGAACAACCCAATCGATACCACGAACTTAGTGTCTGCCGGTAAAGAAGGCAGTAATATAGCATCGGTAACATCCATGGCCATAGGGTTTAATCGATACTGATTCCATCTATAAGCTTTTTCACTGAAGTCCCTAAGTTATGGCCTGTTACCCCATGGCAGTGGATTCTCCTCTCTTCCCATATCCTCATTCATATTCATATCCTCCTCCACCTCGATATCCTCATTCACTTGAGCCATTCTTTTAACGAGTTGATGGATCTCCAAATTAATTGGAGCTAAGGGATTGCCTTGGCTCCTTATGTTAGGCGTACAACCTAGTACACCCTGCAAGTAAACTTAAACAACAAAAACAAAAACAAAAGTAAAATACACAAGACTCTAGTAATTAACACTAGAACTAACTAATAGTGAATACAAGTATAAACCGAGTTGTATTCCCAGGAAACGATGCCATAATTTCTAGCTAATGTTCAAACTCCAATAAGAAAGTGGTTGTAGTTAGCAATTAACCAAACCAAATGTTAAAGTCGAATTCATAGGGAATACAGGGCTTGACTACACGACTTCACTATTAATCATTTCGAGTATCAACAACTAAAACCTCTAAAAGAGGGGGTTATGATTCAAGAACAAAATAAAGTAAACACTATACTACCAAGCGGAGAAACACTAAATTTTAGGGACAATTTAGAATTGTGTTCCCCGTGGTTCTTTGACTCGACTACACTAGGTAACATAACTACAATTGGAGATACACATGCAGGACGGTAACTTAGGTTCTTCCAGTCCTTTTGTGAAGGTGAAGGTGAAGGTAGAATTTTACCATGGTGCTTGGTCGGCTACCATGGTTTGCCAACTAATCATTACCTATTATCCTAGTCAACCTCCCCTTGGTCAGGTTTGATTGATTAGATGAGAACACATTAATGGAATTCTGTAATCTACTTCCTTTTTCCTATTCGTCACTACCTTGGTTGGGAATATGATAGTAGGTGAGGTTTGGTGTTGGCCACCACCAAACAACAGTCATAATGAAGGGAAATAAATAATACATGCAAAACCCCAATCATAGAAATGCAATAAGCCTAGGTTATCTCAAGTCAAATACCCCTGGTTCCGACAATCCCAAGTTGTGGGTGCTTAGCTACTCATGGCTAAGGCAAAACAAGCGAAAATGCAAATAAATGACATGATTGAGAATTTTACCCAAGGTAATGAAGAATGATGAATCCATAAGTTGCATGCCACAAGCTTGATAGATTGATAATAAGCACAAAGAAAGGTTCACAATCCCCAAAATTGGGTTTTCCAAGAGAAAAAGACAAACAAAGCTATAAACCTAAGAGTTTTCAAGAAAGAATATTCAAAGATAATAAATTCTTCTCTATTTCGAATCTCCCCTTTTAAAACCCGAACATAAACTATATATAGTGTTTATAAAATAGCCCTAAAAATTACACAGAAAAGATAGTTGGTAGCTAGTATTCCTCACAAGTACGACTCATAGGATGGCCTATGAGTCATAATCAGGGTCTCGTATTAGATTCTTGGCATCTTTGACTAAACTTGTACGACCTACTGGTATGAGTCGTAGCTTAGGCTAGGGCTCATATGCTCCTCTCATAATCCAGGCCATCAGTTTTTGGTCCAACATTTTGGCTCTCTGATTCCTACTACGAGTCCACCTATACAAGTCGTAGTGAAACTTATGACTCGTAGGATGGCCGCGTAGGGGTGACCTCCACTTAGCAGATTTCTAATTTTTGGTCCTTTTTCTTGCTATGACACACTCTATGAATTGTTGCTTGGGCTATGACTCTTCAGTAGGCTCGTATATCCTATAATTCAGAAAAATCTACAACTTTTCTTCAAAATTATGTCAACTGAACTTTTCTACAAGAACAACATAAAAACACATAAAATCATAAAAATCACAGTAAGAATTCACAAAATCACTTATTTAAGGCATCAAATGTATTGTATTTTGATAGCATATCAACAAGGCAATAAACACCGATGGTTCCTTATCACTTACCATACTAGACCCACCTACGACCCGTAGTGTCCACTACAAACTGTAGTGAGGGACTCATAGGACCAGTCTTGTTTTGAATTGTATTCTAACACCTACAACGAGCCTAGGATATGACTCATTGGTCACCATATGGGTCATACCTGAGCCTCGTATCTGTGATCATAATGATAATATTTTTAAGTACCTTGGCATTACGAGGCTACTCTATGACTCGTTGTTCACCCAACGAGTCGTACCTCTGCCTCGTATCTGTAGACTCGTATTTGGTTCAGTACATTTTTATTTGTGTTTCTTTTGTAGGTTTTTATTATTCCTAGTTTATTCTCTTGTGTTAGTCCTATTTGATTAAACATTATGGTGCTCATTCTATGTATGGGGTTGATTTTCAAGGAAAATGCCTCTAAAAGATAAACAAGTTATCCATGCCTTAAAGAGAAAGTTGGTTAATGAGTCCTTCAAAATGGAGCAGTCTGAGAGATCTGTGGAAGTCCATAGAGTCTGCATTGACCCTGAGTCAAATGTGCCTTAGAATAGACCCTGTATGCTGTCACGCCCCAGATCCCGTTAGGGCGGATTGGCACCTGTTGCCGATAAGGCTCGGGAGAACCAACCTATATCTATACGCCTTGTATACATACTATAAGGAATTTCTATATTTGGCATGCTTCTAGGAAGATAAACGGTAATAACAAGCTAAAAGGAGATGCATATAGCTAGGCCGTTGGGGCCACAGTGTCTAAAGTACGAGACATGACCACACTTTAGTTTACATAGTCTACAAAGCCTCTAGTCAAGAGAAAGTATCTGCCAATGTTCGGGATAGGCCTCGTATGAATTAACTACATAATGCAAACATATAAGCTCTAGACACACTCAAAGCTCTGAAATAACCTGGAGCTTGGTAACAGCAGCTGAATGTCCTGTACTCTACTAGGGAGATCTACTAGTACCTTTACCTGCAGCATGAAATGCAGGTCCCCCATAAGGGACATCAGTATAAGATAATGTACTAAGTATGTAAGGAAGCAAATACTGTATATAAAATACAACTCAAAAATTTTTGGTTGGGCAATTCAAAATAGTTGTTGCTTAATGAGACTAATAGCTTAATTTAGATTCAAAACAAAACCAATTTATAGAACTATGCACTGGTATAGGATAAGAGACCACCTTTAGTTATACTTTGGGATCGAGTATTTTATGTTCTTTATATAGCTTTACCTTTATTGTATAATCTGTGCACATCATGTACTGTAAATGACCAGCTGATCAGTGGTATAACAGTATTGGGATCGTCCCTGGCTAGGTTCTTCCTTAATCCCTCGGGCTACCACCCTTAATAAGATTTTTCACTGGCTAGGTGATTCTTCCACCCCTCGAGATATCCAAATCGCCGTTGGTTAGGTTGTTCCTTAACCCCTCGGGCTACCACCCACGATAGGATCTTCTCTAGCTAGGTGATTCTCCTATCCCTCGGGCTACCACCCATTAATAAACAATATGCTTCATCTTTCAACTATCTTTGAGATGATTCTTTTGGTGGTCATAATATTGGAGCTTTAGGGCTATATATACAACATATGACATGTAGATAATCATAAAAGCCAATATGGAAATGCAGAGAATATGTTACATTAGTAATTCAATTTGTATGAAATGAAACAACTTGTGAACATTACTTAGCAACAAGAGTTCATATAACTTGGTATCCAAGTATGGATGTAGATTCGAAGGTAATTGTGTATGGAATCATATGAACATGTAACACAACTGGAGACATAATTAATTATCGTGTCGGAGTTGGTAAATACCTTTATGTATCAAGGAGAAATCTATATTTCATGCCAAATGATACGAAATCAAATAGCCTTACATACCTCGTTGTATGACCTCGTTACTACCTTGGAGTGGCTGTGTTTTCCCGCAAATACTTATCTACAGTATTTTGGGTAATAATACTAGTATTAAAGTGAAAAAACATTTCTTAGTAGCCCAATATCATAAAACTAACATCCGGGCAACAAATGTTTAATTAGCGACGCAGGAACATTTCTTCATCCTTTTCACTTATAATTCATATTTTCTAGCAACCTTTCTTATGTAGAGGTCATATACATCTTATTTTAAACTCTTAATAGTCTTACAACAGCCCATAGGACACAACACATAACAATTCTTCACAATATATAAACAAGCGACACAACGTTACATCCTTTACCCACACATCGACATCAACAATCCCGAATCTATCTTAACTTTACCTACATTGTTTCCAATGTTTTTACCACATAAAATCAGTGTTAAAATAGTCCATAAATAGTGCCAAAGAAGGTTAAGGTCGTGGAACAACATATTACAATTTTCAGCTTCCAAGTTTCATTGACGTCGTAAAATAACTCATCTTTATGGACTGTAAAAGTGATGCAGCAGCTTAATTACATGACTAACAACTTATACCTTATTAAAACGTAAGTCTTACTTCATAAATCAGCCAACCAATTAAGAGAAAAGCCTCTTAAATAACAAGAAACGTTCATAACAATACTTAGGACGCATGTTTTCCAGAATTTCCAGCATAACGTAATATCATATACTTCTTGTTTTTCATGAAGAAACCATAGTAAATACACAACTATAATTGCTCTCCTTTACCTTAAAGGTTTAGATATTCCTTCAAGAGCCTTCGAGGATTGTATTTTCAGCTTGGTAAAGTGAAATAGATAGAAAACAAGAGTGTTTTGGAAAGCTGAAATATTGTTCAAATGCAATGCCTTTAGGGGCTGCATTTGATCCATTTTTAGAGACTTTCTTGTCCAGCTTTCTTTTTCAATTTTGAACATATATTGCCACCGATCACTAAACTTGTGTTATAGCAGCTGGTCAGCTTGGTAAAGTGGAATAAAGAGCAGATAAGTGTCTTTAGAAAAAACTGCACACCTCTTTGAAAAACTGAAAACTTGTTTGAATTGGCAATGACTAGAGGGCTGCTCTTATGCCGTTTAAAGGACTTATTTGTACAACTTTCTCTTGAAATTTTTCCCACACATGTACAACTATTAATAAGTGCTACTTATCCCTCCTAATTGGGCTTAAATGGGTGACACATATGATGGATCTTGGCTGCCCATTTTCCAGCTTTCTTCTTACTTATGTTTGGGCCTAATTTAGCAAAGCCATTGTGATGCATTTGAGCCCCTTTTAATATCCTCCTTTGACTGAACATATAGTCCATTAATAATTCTAAAACTTGGGCTAAGGTTACACCCTTAATACAGACTTTATTCATAAACGAACTTGGACAAATTCGACATCTAGCCTCATCTCTGTTTAGTTAGCAAATTTAAGCTAAGAAAGTAGGTAACTTTTCTACTAAATTATTAAGCCATACAAGCATCTCAATTATTTTACTTTGTTTAGGGTAGTAATATCCCTAAATTAACATAGAACATATATTCATTCAACCCACTTAAGAGTTAGAAACACATATCGCCCTTTAACACGAGAGTCAAGCATATGTTTAACAGTTGGTGCTAATTTAAACCAAATAATATCATGTTTCACGAAATAGCATTAGTACATGAAAAATGTAGGGTGTTACATCCTCCCCCCCCCCACTTAGGAACTTTTATCCTCGAATGTTGGAACAATTGGATAGCTTAACTATGTATAAACCTTTATTCAAACAAACGTTTGACAACATAATAAATATTCAATCATACGTACCTATTAGTATTCCAATTCTGTGAGTTGGATTTCCTCTCTAGTTTCAAATAAGTAGGGTATTTTGATCTCACTGCATCCTCGGCCTCCCATGTTATTTCTTCTGCTTGTCGATTTCTCCAAAGTACCTTTACTGAAGCTATTTCTTTATTTCTTAGCTTCGTTACTTGATGATCTGGAATAGCAATAGGTAACTCTTCATAGGTGAGATCTTTTGTACCCTGCACATCCTCAATAGGAGTGATATGGGATGGGTCACTTATGCATTTTCGAAGCATTGAGACATGGAAAACTGGATGAACCATTGAAAGCTCTTGGGGTAGCTCTAGTTCATATGCAACCTGCCCAATATTTTTAATAATTTTATACGATCCTATGTAACGTGGGATCAGTTTTCCTTTCTTACCAAATCTCATAACCCCTTTCATTGGAGTCACCTTTAAATATACCTAGTCTCCTACTAAAAATTCTAGTCCTCTTCTCCTAGCATCCGCATATGATTTGTGATGGTTTTGGGCTATTTCTAGCTGTTGCTGTATTATCTTAACTTTTTCAATAGCTTGGTGTACTAGATCTGGTCCAAGCAAGGTGGTTTCACCCACTTAAAACTATCGAATTGGAGACCTACATTTCCTTCCATACAAAGCTTCATAAGGTGCCATCTTGATGCTTGAGTGATAGCTGTTATTATAGGCAAATTCAATAAGTGGCAAGTGGTCCACCCAACTACCTTTAAAATTCAATGCACAAGCTCGCAACATATCTTCAAGTGTCTAAATAGTGTGCTCTGCTTGACGATCTGTTTGAGGGTTGAAAGTTGTACTTAAATTCACTTATGTCCCCAAACTCCTTTGGAAGGACTTCCAAAACTTTGCAGTGAATTGAGCTCCTCGATCAGAGATAATGGAGATTGGGAATCCATGTAGCGTAACTATCTCTTTGAAGTATATCTTGGCATACTCTTCAGCTGTATAAATGCTCCTAACAGGTTAAAAGTGAGCTGACTTTGTGAGTCTGTCAACTATTAGCCATATAGAGTCAAACTTCTGAAATGAGTGAGGTAACCTGGTAACAAAATCCATGTTTATCATATCGCACTTCCATGTGGGAAGCTCTATGCATGGCATATAACCTCCTAGCTTTTGGTGTTCTACCTTTACTTGTTGATAATCTAGACATTGGGCCACAAATTCTGCAAGGTCCTTTTTCATGCCTCCCCACCAAAACATTCCTGTTAGGTCATGGTACATCTTAGCTGATCCTGGATGGATAGAGTATCGGGAATGATGAGCTTCTTCCATTATCCTCTTCCTTAGTCCATTAATATCAAGCACACATGATCTATTTTGATAGTAAAGTACTCCATTTTATGTAATGTCAAATCCCTTTATTGTACCCTGACTCACCTTGTCCTTAAGTCGATGTAAAACAGGGTTCTCGAATTGCTTTGCTTTCACCTCCATTAACAATGAAGACGTTACTGCATTATGTACAACAACTCCTTCCTTTGGAGTTTCAAGAAGGCGAACTCCCAAATTGGCTAGTTGCCATAGGTCCTTAGCCACTCTTTGTCTTACCATTGCCTGGTCACTAGTATTCATAACCGCCTTACGACTTAGAGCATCAGCTACCACATTTGCCTTTCCCGGATGGTAAGTATATCAACATCGTAATCCTTTATTAGCTCCAGCCATCTCCGTTGTCTTAAGTTTAGGTCTTTTTGCTTAAACATGTATTGTAGGCTCTTATGATGAGTATATATATCAACGTGAACCCCAGACAAATAGTGACACCATATTTTCAAAGCAAATACAACCGTTGCTAGCTCAAGATCATGGGTTGGGTAATTTTTCTCATGTGGTCATAGTTGTCTACATGTATAAGCAATTACCCTACCATGCTGTATTAGTACACACCCTAAGACAACTCCTGAAGCATCACAATATACTGTATTCCCCTCACATCCTTCTGGAAGTACTAGCACAGGTGCAGAAGTTAGCTTATTTTTCAGTTCCTGGAAGCTCCTTTCACAAGCATCATTCCACTAGAATTTGGTTGCCTTATGTGTTAACTTTGCTAAGGGTGCATATATAGAGGAAAATCCTTCAACAAACCTCCTGTAACATCCAGCCAAACCTAGGAAGCTTCGAACTTCCGTGGGTGTCGTTGGTCTTGGCCAATCTCTCATAGCCTCTATCTTTGTGAATCAACCCTTATTCCTTCCTCCGATACAATATGACCCAAGGATGCTACTGATTTTAGCTTAAATTCAAACTTGGCATATAACTTTCGATCACGAAGAACCTGTAACACTTGTCATAAATGCTTTGCATGGTCCTCTTCGGATCTTTAGTATACTAAAATGTCATCGATAAATACTATCACAAACACATCCAAGAATGGCTTGAATACCCTATTCATCAAATCCATAAAATCTGCTGGTGCATTCGTTAGTCTAAATGACATAACAAGAAATTCAAAGTGACCATAGTGTGTTCTAAAAGCAGTCTTAGGTATATCTTCCTCCTTCACCCTTACTTGGTGATACCCCGATCTCAAATCAATTTTTGAAAAGCATTTGGCACCCTGTAACAGATCAAATAATCATCAATCCTAGGTAGGGGGTATTTATTCTTAATTGTCACCTTATTCAATTGTCGATAGTCGGTACACATTCTCAAGGTGCCATCCTTTTTCCATAAAAATAACACTGGTGCACCCCAAGGGGATACACTAGGTCTTATAAAACCCTTCTCTAATAAGTCTTTTAGTTGCTATTTTAATTCACGCAACTCTGCTAGGGTCATTCTATATGGAGGGATGGAAATAGGTTGAGTGCCTGAAAGTAGGTCAATACCGAAATCTATTCTCGTTCAGGAGGTAATCCAGGGAGTTCTTCAGGGAACACATCGACAAATTTATTCACTACTAGAACTGATTGAAGAGTTGGCGATTCTACCTCTACATCCCTTACTCTAACTAAATGACATATATACCCCTTAGATATCATCTTTCTGGCCTAAAGGTAAGAGATAAACTTCCCCTTTGGTGCCCTAACATTTCCTTACCATTCAAGGACTGCCTCATTTGGAAAGTGGAAGTACACTTTCTTAGTTCGGCATTCCACGGTGGCATAGAAAGAAGCTAACCAATCCATACGCATTATAACATCAAATTCCACCATTTCTAACTCAATAAGGTCAACAATATGTCAGGTCACAAACAGTTACTACACAATCATAATAAACCCTTCTAGCTATAATATATTCACCAGTTGGTGTAGACACCTCAAATGGTTTACTCAATAATTTAGGTATTCTCTTAAGCTTCCCAGCAACTAGTGGGATAATGTATGATAGTGTAAAACCAGGGTCAATCAATGCATATACATTATGAGAGATGATGGACAATGTATTTGTGACCACATCAGCTGAAGCTTCCAAATTCTGCCGACTCCCCAAAGCATAAGTGTGATTCTGGATCCCGCTAGCGCTAGTTGCCCCTCTAACACCTCTACCACTACCCATAGGTACTTGTTGGCCCCTTCCTAATGGAGGAACTGATGATGATGATTCCATTGTTGACCTAGTAGGTTGTGCTATCTCACCCATATGCCTCCTCGGTTAATCTCTCATCATGTGCCCTGGCGTACCACACCAATAACAATCATCTGTCCAACCATGACATATACCTGGATGATTTCTTCCACACCATTTACAAGACTGCCTAGGAGTCATTTACTAGCCTGTCGATCCTCTTGTTGTTCGTGAACCTTGTCCATCACCTCGTTGAGAAAATTGATTACTTCTAGACCCTTGAAGTTGTGGTGGGCACTGGCTGCAGAATAGGAAAATGATGGCCTAGGTGGTCTATCGGAAAACTGAGGCCTAAACTCACCTTGGGATAGTGTAAACTACCTTGAAGATCTGGTCCTCTTAGATTGCTCCCTTTCTAACTCCTGTGTCCTCCTTCTCTGCCTCTGGTCCTCCAATTTCTGTGCAAAAGCTTGCATCCTTGCTAT
>JAOTQR010003813.1:0-18854 GCA_025774065.1 Solanum ossicruentum | reverse complement strand
GAGTAAATGCGACGAACCACACATATCACATGACAATAAAGAACTATACTAAGACTATCACATATACGCAAGGAAACTGACTAATATTAGTAAAAATGATACAAAAGGTAATAAAAGCGTCCGCAAGTATATGTCTTATTTGCGAGACAAACAATAAATTTTCCCCCCTCATCACTAACATTGTGGATATGAATAGTTGATGACACAACCTATCGAAACATATATTAGAAAGATTAATAATACATTTAACAATAAAATTGAAAGATTGCATTGATAAAAGTATGTTAAATTATCGTTATCTTTGTACCTTTGGCTTCATTATTGGCTAATATTTCCTAGAATTTACCCATCAAAGGTGTAAATGTATATGTTGTCTCCTTTTGATTCTCGCAGTTTCATCGACCAAACATCAAACATACTTCCTCCAAAAAAATAAAAAATAGGCAACTCATGCTCTGACACGAGAGATGAATTTAACTTTTGGCAAGATTTGAGGTTATAGACCATCCTCGATGAACTGGAGCATAAATCCTAGCCCATTTATCATATCCAGCTAACAGTAAGTACTCTTTGAGCCTTACATCGACCTTTCTACTATTTTCATTAGCCTATCAAAATCGAACTGCATATACGCTTTGGCCATTGTATAAAACACCTCATTCAATTTTTCGTGAGTCTTTCGGTATCTCTTTTGAACATTACTCCATAAATGCCATATATAAGAATAATGGGGAACACCATCACATACTCTCGCAATAGTTTTGTGATGCTCTCATTTCTATCAGAAAGTATACACATATCATTTCTTTCACCATAAGTTTCTTTAAATTTTTCAAAAAATCAAGTACAAGAGGCATCATTTTCAGAATCTACAATCCCATAGGCTGGAAAAAAAATGTGTCCTATATATATAAAAAATTTATATCATTTCTTAAAAGAAAACACATTTAGTCTACGACTACATATATAAAGTACATATACCTGCTCTATCCATAGTACTTGCAAAAACAAACTGCCCATTATAGGGACCCCTAAGGTGACTCCCATCCATAACCACAACAGGCCTACAGTGCTCAAAACCTCTAATAAAAGCTTGCAAAGCAATAAATATATAAAGGAACTCACCTTCATCCATCTTCTTCATCTTATATGTGAGCCCAGATATATATAATTCAACATATATAAATATACCAACGATATTTTATACGATCCAGATGGAGTCCCTCGCATCCAATTTAATGCTTTCTCCTTCGCCCTCCGCGCTAACATATACGTAATATAAACTCCAAGATCTGATTTCACATCATTTTATATATCAAAGGCTGTATACTTTCACTTGTGATTTTCAACCTAGGCATCACAATCCCACCAACCAGATTACTTGTTGCCTATCTTTGTGAATAAACTCTATCATTCAATGAACATGTATGATCCATGTTGAACGCTCTAATCCGAAACATACAGATTTACTAATTATAGAAACTTTCATCAACCACTCACATTCCTCTGACTTGCAAACAATTGTATAATTGCACTCTCATTCATTAAAAATAAAGTAATACTAATTCGACAGACATGCATAACAACAATAATGACCATTTTTTCCAAGGACCCTCTCATAAAATTTTTGTAAATGCAATACAAAGAAACAAAACATATCAATAAAAATGGGCAAGAACAAATGTTTTTGTATAAATTGTCATTACCTTATCGCATTCGATCTCGTAGACTTGAACTGAAACCTATGGGCTATAGCATATTGCGCCATAACAACCTTTAAACGCTACTAAAAACAATGTTAAAAGAGAGTTCCTAAATAGGTCTCTAAAAAGAGACCTCGTGAGGTCGATATTTGTATTAATAATTTTTACGATTTTTTTTGAAGAGAGACCTCACGAGGTCTCCTTTTCTTTGGCCAAATTTGTTGACTAAAAAATGCGACCTCACGAGGTCACTATTTCTTAAAAAAAAATATAATAATTTAGTTTTAGAAACCTTGTGAGGTCTCTATGTTTTAGTTAAAATAGGAGATCTCATGAGGTCTCTTAAGTTTATAATAAAATTAAAAATGAAAAAAATTAATTCTTGAGATAAATAAAAAATTAGGATTAGTTATTATTAAAATAATAAAAAGGTAAAGATGCAATTAAGTTAAATCCATGTGCCTTTCCCCCTTTTGAAGTGAGAAAAAAACCCTCGCCACTGCTATGCCTCCCGCCATCGCTGCGACTCTCGCGACCTCACCTCCTGCCTCGACTAGCTTGTGTAGCAGTGAGTGATTTCTCCATTTTTACTTTCGTTTCTGATGCGATTTCATTCATGATGCAAGTTTGACGTTCTGCGTTTTACTTTTTCCGATGTGCTGGGATATTGTGTTGGAATATTAGTTTGTTTTCTGGATTCCGTGCCTTTTGTTTCAATCGCTTGGCTTCCAACTCTTTTTCCGTAGCTTCCAGTCTATTGATGGTCGTTTTAGCAAAAGTCTGCCCCATATCCTAGGGAACTATTTATCCGTATTGTTCCTTTTACATAATAGTAAGCATCTGAGTTCAGATAAAATATATAGGATATGAATATAATACTACAAGATATTCTAGTTGAACTGGTTTGACTTGTTGAACGTGGATGGTTAGCCATTGAAACTATAGTGATGACTGTGGAGGAGAACTAAATAATTGTACTTATAAGAAAGTCGACTAGAATTTCTAGGAACCCTCTTTTTTCCGAAGAAGCTGGTGAATTTTGTCAAAGATATTTTTTTTGGGGGGTGGGGGTGGTGGGAGAGAGCTTTTTAGTGTTTTGTTGGAGTAAAATTAGCAAAGGGTTAAAGGTCCTACATTACTTGGAGCTTTTAACTTTGCACACAATTTTTAGCTAATGCACAAGTCGAGAGGAACAGGGAACTAATTATTTGCAAAAGTTGTCCATAGAGGTGATCAAATAGATACGATACCAATTAAGAAGGATAAGATTGATCTTGATCCAAGACAGTGGTTCCAATACAAGGATAAGATTGAAAACATCAACCAATGAGCTTATCATAGGGATGTATATACAATCAGTGAGTAATTTTTCAGAGTTGACCTTTAAGGGTACATCCAGTTCAAATAAACATGTTTATACTAGTATCAAACACTATGTAGGTGAAAGCTAAGAAGAGAAAAGGCAAAGTGAACTACTCGTTTGAGTTGCTCACTGTCTTTTAGGAGCAAAATCAAAAAGTCCTCTATAGTGCGGACATTTTTCATTCCGGAGATGATAATTACTGCCTATACCTATGTTTTTCAACCACTGTACCCCATCATATAGAGATGGTGGATCATGCTTGTCATGAACTGCAGATAGAACCAGCAGTAGTCCGTATCTATTTTAACATGTAAGATCCTGTAATGGTTAAATGTCTAAGGTTTATCTTCCTATTGTGCCTTATCGCTACACATTTATAGAAACTAAGTTATAAGTACAAAATCAAGATTAGCCCTGCAAGCCTCCTTTATCTGTCCTTATGGTGTAAATAGAAAGCTACTCACATAGTTGGCGTCCATCCTCGACAGTAAAAGATTCAGTCCTTGCTTCTTTTACTTGAATACTATTGAAAGTGTCAACAATTTGTGCACCTTGCCTGAACATCCTCGTCTTCATGTAGATTGAAGAATGCGTAATTTAATTTTATCCATAGAACCAATGCCTTTATTAAGTCTCAAATGTACAGTTTCTGCTAGAAGGTACTTCTAGCATAATGCTCACAATCGATGAATTAATGACTAAAGTAATGCTCACAATCGATGAATTGAAAAAACACAAAGTAACTTGAAATTAAACTAAGAAATCTTGATTCAACTCTCCAAAACAATATCACAAAGAAGCAAGCATTAGTCATGTCCTTTAGCCACTGTCCAGACACGTTTCTGATGATGAAAATCCCTCAAAATTAATGACTAAAGTCGTGCAATGTAGCCTTCCTATAGTGGTAAAAACGTCACCTTAAAATAACACAAAGTTGTGTATATTTCAAACTCTAAAACCTAATCCTAAACTAAGAAAACTATTCCTAATTGTAAATGTGGTCTTTTGGAGCCACATTAGTGACCCTAGTGGGTCTAGGTGTTAATATAAAGTATTGTATAAGATGATTCTAACATGATTTATTTCATTCTCTAAGACTTAAAAGTTGAGTTCTCTGACTCTATTCATCATATTACTTATTTTAATGTTTATTAATTTAAATTTTGTGATCTTCGTGTAGATGGATCATAGTTGGATGTATAAATGACCAGTCTTGGTCGAGTGGGGTTGATGCCTGAATTTGTAAAAGGTGTCACTGGTTTTGTGGAGTATGCAAAGACACTACAACCTTTTCAACATAGTGGCATGGTTAAGTGTCCTTGTAACAAATGCTAATATATGAAATATAAAAAATCAGATATTATTGAGCTTCATCTCTACCGAAATGGGTTTATAAAATATTACACAGTGTGGACTAGTTATGGAGAAATTGATAATAGTTTTGATGTATTTCAACATTATGTTGTTGGTGAAAGTAGTAGCGCAGTGAAGTCTAAATACAAAATTGTAGAATGGATGAAATGATTCAGGATATGTATGGGGTGCATTCTAATTTTGAATATGGTAATCATGTTGAAGAAACTCCCAATGATGAATGTAGAAAATTCTTTGAACAATTAGAAGCTGCTAGTTGGCCTTTATATGAGGGGAGTCCACACTCTCAGTTATCTATTGCTCCTAGGTTATTAAGTATCAAATCAGATTGGAATGTTCCTCAAGGAGCAATGGATTCTGTGATTGACTTTATGCAGGATTAGTTTGACCCAAAAATAGAGATACCGGATAATTTCTATAAGGCAAAAGAGTTGGTGTCAAAGTTAGGGTTGTCATCCATGAGAATCCACTGTTGTAAAAATGGTTGCATGTTATACTTTACGGATGATATTGATCTATAATCATCTAAATTTTGTGGAAAATCTCGTTATAAGTGGGCTCCTAGTAGGAAGAAATTTGATGTTAAGGCAATGCATTACTTACCTCTTATACCAAGATTAAAGAGGTTGTGTCCATCACATACCTCTGCTCCTCATATGAGATAACACCATGAGAATAAAAGACCACTTGATGCTATGTGTCATCCATCCAATGGAGAGGCCTGGAAGCATTTCGATAGAACCTATCCACAATTTATAGCCGAACCAAGAAATATTAGGCTGGGTTTATGTTCAGATGGATTCATTCCATTTTCTGTTTTTGCTGCACCATATTCTTGCTGGCCAGTATTTGAACACCTTATAATCTTATGTTTGAGATGTGTATGACTAGTCCATATATATTTTTGAATTGCGTCATTCTTGGCCCATCCGAAAGTTTTGATTGATGAGTTGAAACGATTGTGGATTCAAGGGATTGAAACATTCGATGTGTCTCTTAAGCAAAATTTTAATTTGAGAGCTGCCTTAATGTAGACTATTAATGCTTTCCCTGCATATAGAATGCTATCAGGATGGATGATCGCTGGTAAGTTAGCTTGTCCTTGTTGTATGGAAAATACTAAATCTTTCACTTTAAAACATGGTCGAAAAAATTCTTGGTTTGACTGTCATCGTCGATTTTTGCCAATGGATCATGAACTTAGGTGTATGACGAATGCATTTAGAAATAATACGGTCGAACGAGATTGTCCACCTCTAATTTTGACTGGAGAACAAGTTTGGGAGAGGGTTCGACACCTTCCAAAGGTTATAGAAGAACCATCGTACAGATTTGACGGGTATGGTGTTTCACATAATTGGACGAAACAAACCATATTTTAGGAGTTACCATACTGGAAGGATAATCTTCTTTGACATAATCTTGATGTCATGCATATTGAAAAAATTACTTTGATAATTTATTCAATACAATAATGGATGTCAATGGCAAGATAAAAGATAATGTTAAAGCTAGAATGGGCTTACCAGAATACTGTATGCGAAAAGAGCTATGGTTGCAGGATACAACGAACAACAAGGTTTTCATGTCTAAGACTAGTTACTTATTTACAATGGATTAGAAGCGTAAAATATGTGAATGGATCGAGCAACTTAAGATGCCCGATGGGCATGCCACAAATTTGAGAAAGCGTGTTGATATGGAGCACGAAAAGCTACATGATATGAAAATTCATGACTGTCATGTCTTTATGGAAACATTACTCCCCATTGCATTTAGTGGCTTGCGTGATAGAATTTGAAAACTGATGACTAAAATTAGTTTGTTCTTTAAAGATTTATGTGCTAATACATTGAGGGAAGACAACCTAGCTAAGATGGAACAAAACATTCCTATAATAATTACAAATAAGCTGGAGAAATTCTCCCACCTGGATTTTGGGATGTGATGGAGCATCTTCCTGTACATTTGATGTACGAAGCTTGCCTAGGAGGTCCGGTTCAATACAGATGGATGTACAAATTTGAGAGGTAACTCTTAATAGTTTCCTTTTAATCGATATTTTATTAAAACTAATTATAATATATAATATAATGTAAGACTATTGGCATGTCTAAATGGGATATAAAGCAAAGGTATATACTTGAAGGTTCAATAGTTGAAGTCTATCTTACTAGGGGAACAACTCATTTTGGTTCTTACTACTTCCCAAGTGATGTGCCATGCTTGTGAAATAGACCCAATTGTCATGACAATGGTGGTGAGATAAATCCTTTTGCGAAGCCATTATCAATCTTCAATCAACCAGGCAAAGGATCAAAAAAACATATAAGGAGGGATCTTAATGCATTAGAAAATAAATCTGCATCAACACATGCCTTGGTAAATTGCCCACAAGTTAAACCATTTCTTGAGTAAGTTATTCTTTTACACTAAATATGCAACTACAAATTAAGATGACTAACTCAATATCCGCCATCTTTCACAAGTACTTCTTGCATTTATATGACAATGATATTTCTCGACGTGGATTAAAGATATGTAAGTCTTATAATATTTTCAAAATGCTATCATTATTTTTTTTTAAAATCAACTACATTTTTTTTATTTGCACCGGGTGTCCGAATCTCTTAGAGCCCCGACTAATCCCGGGGGTGCACATGCCCTCGACAAGGAGCTTCCGGCAGATGCACCACAGTTAATTCAGGTTTTACCCAGTCCGATGGCCCTCAGAAATTGTTTGCACCCAGTGGGTTTCGCTCTTGAGACCTTGAAAGGGAGCAAACCCCAAGGCTCAAGTCTATTACCACCAGGCCAACTCCTGAGGGTTAACTACATTTTATTGATGCTAATTTATTACTTCTCAAATATTTACAAGTTTATGACACAAAAAATGGTCAATTTGATCAATTTTTGAAGGATCTATCTTGGAGACCCATTAAGATTTATTCAATGTACAAGTATCTTGTAAATAGTTTTAAATTCAATACTGAAGAATGCTCCAAATATAAAAAACTAATAATAGTGGAGTTTGGGTGAAAGGTGATGATGGAGATCAGGATGGAGTTGATTATTATGGGATACTCAAGGAGATTTTAGAAATGGAGTATTATAATTGGCCAGAAAAAAATTGTATTATTTCAATGCAAGTGGTTTGATGAGGTACTTGAGAAATCAGACAATATGATGTCGTTGAAGTAAGGGCATATGATCCTTTTGTCATTGCACAAAATGTTAAGTGTACTATGTGCCTTATCCATTGAGTCCATATAAATCGAATTGGTGGTGGTAATTAAAATAAAACCCATCGATCATGTGGAAGTTGAAATTTTGCTGGATCTTGTATATCAGGATGATGACATATCAAGTGTTCACCACACTGTAGATGCCGAGTTAGAAAATGATTTAGAACATCCTGAACATATATTAGAAGAGATCGATATGGAAGAACTAGCCCATTCATCCTAGTTAACAGTTCTAGCTCCGTATCAAGGTCACGATCGATATCGTCACTAGCATTAAGATTGTCACTATCATCAATATCGTCACTATTATCAATATTGATCTCATTAAAAAGAAAACCTTTAGACTTCCCAAGTTTGTCTATGAAGAGCGGATCTAATTGTATTAGTGTCTATAATTGATTTCATTTGTGTAATACTAATCGATAAGACCTCATTGATAAGTGCTACAAGCTCTCGTGCATTGGAACCCATGGTTTATCAGAAGGGATTGATATAGAAGAACTAACATAAGAAGGGGAGAATGAATCAATTGATGAGGAAGAATGGCCTGATGAGGAAGAATGGTCAGAAGAAAATAAGGATGAGGACGATTAGAGTTTTTAATTTTTGAATGCTTGTATTTGAAACATGAAATTTGAGGAAAACTGTCTGGCCTTCTTATTGTTATCTATATTTTCAATTATGTTATTTGAGATCCAATGACTCCTGTTTGTATAGCTTTAAATATGCGATCTTTGTACATTTTTTGGCTAGCTATTCCCAAAAAGCTCAACTTTCAAATCCTTTAGGATGAGGGACTAGATATGGCTTCTTGGAACACTATTATCTAGACACCTATGTGTAGGTGAGGAAGAAAGGACGAAAATTGGAAAATTGACTAGTATGGATTTAGGTGCTTACAACTTTTAAAGCTTTTTACTAGTGTGGCTCAATGAATATGGACAGAAAGCAGAATAGGTCCACAGTAACTTAAACAGTTAAATTTTCAGGGGTGTGACCTTGATTGAGCTAAACTAAAATAATTATTTACCCTTGTAGCTTAATGAATATGGTTAGCAGAAATCAATAACAGGTCTAAATATCTCCATATAGTAGTTGTATTACAGTCTACAAACATGATATATCAAATTCATGTTGCTTTTAATCTTTAAGTTCCAGATTATTTTTCAAATAACTTGGATAAATAGTGTCACGCCCTACCCTAGGCGTGGCCGACACTCGAAAACTATTTCTAATCCCCGATCGAACCACTTGGCCTCATGGTCACATCTTACTCAACAGCGGAAGAAATACTCAATGACAACATTAGAGAAAAGACAGTTATATCATAAATAATTTAAAGTAGCTCAAGTCTGAATAGGAAAATTCTCAATAATACTTCACTCTAAGTCTATGAAGCCTCTACTTTGAACATCTAGAAGGTACTATGACAAATCATGGCTACCGTACTATGACAAACCATGGCTACCCAACTCAAACAATTAAAGTAAAATAAATCAATAAGAACAGGCTCCTCCGGAAAGCAAGGAGGGTTCACTAATCTCTGGATCTCGGAACCCTGGACCTCAACGGTGCGCCTGCTAAAGTCCTTTATCTGTTGATTCTGCATCATGAAACGATGCAGCGCCAAATGGTGTAAGTATTGTTGACACTCAATTTTGATCAACCTATAACTCATTTTAGATTTCATTTAATTAAAATAAGTATTTTTAAAACTTGTAAAAATAAATGAGTTTATTTTCAATTTTATCCAATAATTACGTCCTCTTTTTTTTAAATTTCAAAATTTGTTCGTTAAAATTTTTTTTATTATAAATTGCATTCATTATTATTATTATTATTATTTTTTATTTGTTTATTATAGTAGTAATAATATTTATTATTTTATTTATTGATGTTATTTATTGTTACTTTTATTATTGTACTTTGTATTATTTTTATTGCCATATTATAAATATGTGTTTGCCATTTTATTTTATCAATTTTCAATTTAGAAAAAATAATATTTTAATATATTTAAATATTTTTACATAGTTATTATATATTAGGTACTTTCTTTACGAGAAAAAAATATTATTGTTAGATATTATATATTTTATTCATGTGTATATATTAGATGACAATCTATTCAATTTCATCCCAATTTATTTAATTTGTAATCTTCAATTTTAGTCAAATTCTTCACATTTTCTTTCAATTCTAACCTAAATTGGATCAATTAGTGACTTAATTTTAATTTTCCAATCCACTTCAATTGAGATACCCGTTTGATCCTACCCATTTTTATCAAATCCATCAATTTCATCCTTAACCCCCTTAAACCAAAAATGGCTTTACATTTGTTTACCCCAAGAAAGAGAGGGTTACCGCCCCTATATTCTCTCCGTCGAAAGCCACCACGGAGCAGCCACCAATGTCGCTACTCCAGTCCCTCATCTGCAACCCCTTTCCCTCGCAATGTTCCCCTTTCTCACAGCTACTACAACCACCCTTCTCGCAGGCAAACTCCAAAAATCCGTCACTCTTTCTCCTCCTTTGTCGGAAACCCGTAGCCTCGAAAAGATCTATTTTTCGACGGAAACTACCATGAACCAGCCCCTTTACTTCCAAAACCACCTTTTTCCGACCCAAAAACAGCCCCTGCTAGTGACCATCACCAAACGACCCTCCACCATCAACAACCCCTTTCTGACCCCAAAACCCCATCCAAAACCACCATAGTAGCCGCCCCTTCCCCGTCTCTGACTCAACCAGTAAGTTCACGTAACCGGTATCACCAACTCTGAGCAGAGAACCAACAACTCCGGTCAACGTTTTAAACCTCGAAGAACCCGAGTCCGGTTGGATTTTGTTTACATATTGCTTCACTGATTCTTGTTCGTTTAAATGGATGTTACGTGATTATGTGTTGATTATTACACAGTTGTTAATTTTCTAAGATCATATTTAAAATTCGGTTCAATCAGTTCTTAAACTTGCTTGTTGGTTCAATTGTCTCCAGTACGTATGTGTTAATTGCCTTAACTATAATTTTGAAGGATTTTTATTTTCCTACATGATATTAAAAGGAATTTGTTATAATTGTGTTTGTGAACACGTATGTTATGGTAATTGATTCATTTTCCTTCTTTAGAAGGACTTTCCTATTTGACCAGATTTGCTTAAATAGTGTTAATGGAAAGGATTGCCTTAAAAGACTCTCTTTTGACAATATTTACTGATTCTTACTATACTCCATATGGTAATGTCTGCCTGGCATGAAGATTTTCTGGTATTCTTTTTTTTTTCTTGCCTATCCTTGGACTGATAGATTTATTTATTTACTCTCCTCTTTTATGGTAAACTTAAATCGGGTTAATTGATTTCTTACCTTTGTTGATCAGTTCTCTCTATTATATAAACACATCCTTTCATTTCACAGGACTCAAGAGATACATTATATGTTTCTCCTCATTTCTGTACATTCTCGAAAACAAGAGAGACACATTTTTTCACATTCACAGACTCATACGAAAAAGGCTTCTCACATGAATATGCAATTCTCTACACTGGTTGTTCCCTATCTTTTCTAAAAGAAAGGAGGAGAAGGAAGCCTGGTTGTTGGTTTGCTATTGAATTTTCTATTTATCTTCTCTTTAATTGGTTAGTATTTGTGTTATTATTTTTTGACATATATTACGTTTTATTTTTTTAGTAGGAACTTGAACAAGGGTGTGAAGAGTTGCCTTGGGAGGGGACGAATTTGGAGGAGGAGGGCAACTCTAAAGACTTTATTTTTATTAATTTGTATTGTATTTTCTTTTATTTTTGTCAAATGATGTAACGAATAATAGTGAAAATGGGGGATATAGTTATGGGGGGAAGGGAATTAACGTGCTACTTATTATTTTTATTTTATTTTTATGTGAGTGTGTTGTAAAAAGCATGTCTATAAGATTCATTTTGTTTTAATCATGCTTAGATTAATTTTACAGGAATGTTCACCTGGAAAAAAAGAGTTTGTTAACATTGATATTTTCTAGTGCTAATTGTTATGTATTTTGCTTGTGTGAAGTTTATTCCTCAAACTCATTAATTTCTTTTTTTTAGGATTCGTTTTCTTAAAAAAAAATAAAAATAAAAAAATAACTATAATTGTATTTTTTTATAATACATTATATTTGATTTTCTTAATCATGTTCATAGGATTTAATAATATATGATTCTTATAAGTTTCAACTTGTAAATGTTTTATAACTCACTTCACTCATAAAATTATGCTGTCTTAAAAGATCAAAAAGTTTTCAATATGAAATTATATCTTGTCTTTCATGAACTCTCACATATGGACTTCATGTTAAATGTAGATATTAGTCTTAAGAAATTTATTATTGTACTTTTGTAAAATTCTAGTATTATTCCACATAGAAATTGTGTAATTGATTTTTTAACATGTCATATAATTTAACTGTTTTAATGCTTTATATCTCAATAAGTTTTAATATGGTAATTTTTTTAAAATACTCAAAATCTTTTTTAAAGTTTTAAATATTTGAATTCGATACACTTATGTAATAAATCATTAATTTGAATATTGATTTGTGTTTGTATTTGTCTAGAGGCATACGTGAGACTTTACGTGCTAAAATGCTTGTCCTTCATTTTTTTTGACGCGAGGTCCTTTAAGAAGGCTTATATTCCTTTTTAGTCTTGAACTACAAAAAATTAGAAGTCCAAAGCCTCTTGGACCAGAGGAAGGGACGTTAGGCACTTTAGGAAGACGTTTACTTTTTCATTTCTCAATACACTTGTTAAATAATAAATCAACTTAGGAGGGGTAGGGGTATGTAGGAACCTCGAAAATGATGACTCTCAACTCGAGCTTTAATAGGACAAACCTTGGTTTTGTCCTTAGGCTTAAATAAGCCATGCGAGCTAAATAATAATTTTGTCTTCCAAAAATAAAAAGTCGAGTAAACTGATTCGAGTGGAATAAAATTGCTTAGTCCTTTTCTTTCCTTTGTTATCATGCTTCTTTAAATATTTGGGGTAGTTAGATTTTTAATTGCTTATTTTTTGCTTTATTTATTTGATCATTTAGGACTATTTAGAATGCTTTTAAATTGGAGACCCTATTTGTAAACCCCTACAGAAATGCGAAATACGATCGGGACCCACATTTGTGGACCTCGAGGGGTGCCTAACACCTTCCTCTCAAGGTAACTTGAACCCTTACCCGTTCTCTGGTGACTTGACCTTAGACTTTTAGAGTTAGTTTTAGGCTAGAATTGTGTCCTAATGCACCTTAAATCATTAGGTGGCGACTCTTCAATTTTTTTTAAAAAATCCCAGAAGAGTCATTGCCACGACGGCGTCCAGATTTTCGTCTTTTCGCGAAAAAAATAGGGCAAGAAAAGTATGTGAAATGTACTGTATGTAAATGGGCTAAAGTAAACAGATAAGACTCAAATCAATCAACAACTCAACTCAAGGCTCAATTCTTCATCTCATATCTCAACTAAAATAAATCATGCAGTTTTTAAATTTGAAAGCATACTTTAGAAATAGACTTAGTGTTTAAATACAACTCAGTTCAAAAATCATGATATGCTCAACTCAAGTATTGCTTGGATGTTTCTCTAATTGACATAACTCCCACCACTATACATTTTGGTGATGTACAACGAATATGGCATTGTTGCCTCGCCGTCCTTAACTTGCCACAGAAAAGAACATATCAACCTTTCTCTTGGATCCTAAGAGAATGTCCCTCCATGGGGACTCGGGCCTCCAGAATTATCCTGTGCAACCATCCTACGCTGGCATCGTAGTTCTGGGGTGACTCTCTTCACCCAACTCGGTGCTCAATACTCCTTCTAAGACTAAATCATGCTCATAGAAATTAGCTCAACTCATCTCTTCGGCTCATCTCAATTCTCAGTAGCTCAACTCAATTACTCAACAACTCAATAACTCAGGACCGTCGTCCATGCAATGCAACTCAAGACTCTAATCCACATCATGCAAGACTCTCATGAATTACGGTCAAGTGACATCATATTAGCATGCTCAACACATACCACAGGATGGATACTCATTTCATGCACACATGAAGCGAGAAAACATACATGAAGCAAGAAAACATACTTCTCAGGTTCACATTACTTAGTTTAAAAGGTTGGGTTCACAATTTCAATTAAGTGAGTAAGCAAGGAAAATGCTAAGTTTTGGGGTTCATGCATCACTCATGTTAAATACCATTCATAATTCAAAGTAACAATGGTACAACTCATAATTTGACTCAAATATATTCAAGAACTCAATCTTGTACAAGAATTTAAAGCTCAAAAACCATGGGATTTAAACCATACAATTTATACTCATGATCTTAACTCAAGTAGACGAAGGTGCGCGTGGATGAACATAGTCCAACACTTTAGGTAGCTTTACATACATGGAATGAAGATTAATCACCAATCTCCACATGGAATTCAACTCTGGCTCAAGACTTTCGACTTCTCTTCTCTTTTCTTCTCAAAACCCTCACTTTGAACGTTAAGAAAGATGGGTTTGAACCCCTTAATTTTGAAATGAACTTAATACTCGTTTATTAGACTTAAGATAGGTTGGGAATACCCAAAATATCCTTCCTGAAATTAAAAAAAATGTCACCAAAATGCACTGGTCTGTGACGGCCTAAGGGCGCGGACCAGTTTATTTTCCTCCAAAATTTTTCCGAATGAATTTTATTCTTCCCGTTTAAAATTTTTTAAAAAATAATAAGTGTAGGTGTGCGTCCCTAGTGCGCCGCGCTTAAAATAATAAATGTAGGTGTGCGTCCCTAGTGCGCCGCGCTTAGGGCGCGCATCAACACCATCTCAAAATTAATTAGCAAAAATTATTTTTTGACTCGGTTGCTCTAAATTGGGTCGAGATCATTGTCCCACCCAGTTTTTCGTCCTGAAATCTAGTATCAGATTTTCCATCCAAGCTTGAGAATATGCGTTATGCGCACGATTACATTCTAGGGGCATTTCAGTAATTTTGAGGAGTGTTACATTATCTCCCTCTTTGGATCATTCGTCCTCGAATGATGAGTAAAGGTGGAAATAAGGCACAAGTAGACTCAAGACGTCTTTCAATACTCACTCGACAACTCAAACTCTCAACTCTTCCTTAACCTCCATAAACTCTACTCAGACTCATGAATAGACACATCAACTCAAAAATAGGAACATTAGTTAAGAATAGGAACATTACCTTCGACATTATCATCATTTGGCACGAAGAGTTGCGAGAATTTGGTTCTCATAGCTTTTTCAGCTTCCCATGTAGCTTCCTCAACGAATTGGTTCCTCCACACTACTTTGATGGAGGCAATCTCTTTGTTTCTCAGCTTACAAACTTAGCCGTCGAGAATTTGTACTGGAATCTCCTCATAGGATAGGCTATCCTTTACTCCTGTACTCTCAATAGGGATTGCCATAGCAGGATCTCCCAAACACTTCTTCAATAATGACATATGGAATACTGGATGAATCCCATCTAAATCGGAAGGTAGTTCTAACTCATAGGTGACCTTCCCAATCCTCTTCACAATTTGCTAGGGACCAATGTAGCGCGGACTCAACTTCCCCTTCTTACCGAATCTCATGACATCTTTCATAGGTGACACCTTCAAGTACACCCAATCATCTACCTCAAACTCTAAGTCCCGTCTTCTCATATCCGTGTAAGACTTTTGACGATTTTGTGCGGCCTACAACCTCTATATAATAACCTTTACCTTCTCCATGGACTGGTGGACAAGGTCAGGTCCAATAAACTCCGCTTCACCTACCTCAAACCACCCAATCGGTGATCTATACCTTATTCTATATAAAGCTTCATAAGGGGCCATCTAAATGCTTGTATGATAACTATTGTTATACGCAAATTTGATCAATGGCAGATGGTTATCCTGATTCCCCCTGAAGTCAAGGACACAAACTCTTAACATATCTTCTAATGTTTAAATGGTGTGCTCTGCCTGGCCATCTATTTGTGGATGAAAGGCCGTACTCAAATTTACCTTTGTACCTAGTCCCTTCTGGAAAAATCTCCAAAATTGGGAGGTAATCTGAGCTCTTTTGTCCGAGATGATAGATAAGGGAACCCCATGCAACCTCACAATTTCATGAATGTATAACCGAGCATATTTTTTAGCAGTATTCATTGTCTTGACTGCCAAGAAATGGGCCGACTTGGTCATCCTATCCCGATCACTCATATTGAGTCATGCTATTTTCAGGACCTTGGTAACCCAGTAATAAAGTCCATATTAATCATTTCCCACTTCCACTCAGGGATATCGAAGTTCTGTGCCAATTCATAGGGTTGTTGATGCTCAATCTTGACGTACCGACAGTTCGGGCATTTAGAAACAAACTCTGAGATATCCCTCTTCATCAGACGCCACCAATAGATTTCCCTCAAGTCATGGTATATCTTAGTAGAGTCAGGATGGATGAAATACCTAGAGCTATGTGCTACGGCCATGATTCTCTCTCTTACACCGTCAACATTAGGAACACATAACCTGCCCTGTTATCTCAACACCCCATCTCCCCCTTTGGAGAAGACCATTACTTTCTATTTGTAGACGACCTACTTCAATTGGAGCATGACAAGATCTTAATCTTGGTTCTCCTTCACCTCTACCACAAGGGATGATGCAGATCCACTCTGGACATTGACTCCTCCTTTGTCATTTTCTCAAGTTGAACTCCTAATCGAGCCAATCTATACACTTCCTTCACTAGCTCCTTCTTTCCTTCCTCCATATGGGTAGTGCTACCCATTGATAACCTGCTAAGAGCATCAACAACAATGTTAGCTTTACATGGGTAGTAGAGAATGCTTATGTCATAATCCTTGAGTAACTCCAGCAATCTCCTCTGTCGTAGGTTGAGCTCCTTCTGACTGAAGACATATTGCAAAATTTTATGATCAGTGAACACGTCCACATGCGCTCTATACAAATACTGACGTTAGATCTTAAGTGCGAACACCATTGCTGCCAACTCATGATCATGAGTCGGATAATTCCTCTCATGAATCTTAAGTTGTCTTGAAGCATAAGCTATCACCTTCCCTCTCTGCATCAACACACAACCCAGCCCAACTTTGGAAGCATCACAATATACCACAAGGTCTTCTGTTCCATGGGGCAAGGTCAAAACTAGGGTTGTAATCAGTCTGGTCTTCAACTCTTGGAAAATCTTCTCACATTCATCAAACTACTAAAACTTGACCTTCTTATGAGTTATCTTGGTCGGTGGTGCAGACAAGGAAGAGAAGCCCTGAAAAAATCTGTGGTAGTAGCTTACCAATCCCAAGAAATTTCTTATGTCTGTTGGTGAGGTCGGTCTGGGCCAGTTCTTAATCGCTTCAATCTTTTGGGAATCCACTCGAATACCATCACCCGAGACAACATGATCTAGGAAGGCCACTAACTTAAGCCAGAACTCACATTTCAAAAACTTCGCATACAATTAATGATCTTTGAGAGTTTGAAGAAACACTCTAAGATGGTTGGCATGCTCCTCTTCATCCATAGAATATATCAGGATGTCATCAATAAATACAATCATGAACATGTCAAGATACAATCGGAATACTCTGTTCATAAGGCCTATGAAGGTTGCAGGTGCATTAGTCAACCCAAAGGACATGACCAAGAACTCAAAATGACCATACCTTATCCTAAAGGCCGTCTTTGGCATATCACATTCCCTCACTTTCAGCTGGTGGTAACTTGATCTGAGGTCTATCTTTGAGAAACAAGAGGCGCCCTAAAGTTGGTCAAACAGATCATCTATCCTTGGGAGAGGATATTTATTCGTAATTGTGACTTTGTTCAGTTGCCTGTAATCTATGCATATTCTGAGAGACCCATCCTTCTTTCGCATGAATAGGACAGGAGAACCCCAAGGAGAAACACTCGGCCTGATAAAATCCTTCTCTAACAAGTTCCTCAACTGCTCCTTCAATTCATTTAACTCAGCGTGGGCCATCCTATATGGTGAGATTGAGATAGGTTGGGTATCGGGAAGAACATCATTCACGAAGTCAATCTCCCTATCAGGAGGGACTCCAGGTAGGTCCTCGAGAAATACTTCTGGGAACTCACTCACAATTGGGACTGACTCAAGAGTAGGAGGCTCAACATCATCAGATTTGACTAGCATAAGGTGGTAGATGCACCCTTTAGAGATTAACGTTCTATCTCTTAGATAGGAAATAAATTAACCCTTAGGTGCAACAAAATCTCCCCTCCACTCTATAATAGACTCATTGGGAAACTGAAACTTGATGGTTCAGGTCCTACAATCGACAGTGGCATAACAGGAGTGGAGCCAGTCCATACCAAGGATTATAGCAAAGTCAATCATCTCTAACTCAACTATATTTGCAAGAGTATCCCTATGGTAGATAGACACTACACAGTCTCTATAAACTCTTTTGGCTATGATGGACTCACCAACAAGAGTGGAAACAGGGAAAGGCTCAAGTAAACGCTAAGGAGAAATCTCAAATTTTCTAGCCACATATGGTGTTACAAAGGACGCTGTCTCCCCTGGGCCAAGTAAAACATAACAATCAAAAGTAAAGACTTGAAGCATACCCATCAAGATATTTGGTGCCACCTCTTGGTCCTGTATGTTCCCCATTGCATAGAGAAGATTCGTTCCACAGTTTGTCCCCGGTGTGACACCCTTTTAATTACCCTGGGTGGTGGCATAGTAGTAGAAGATTGGGCTCTATTTTCCCAAAGTGGAAAGTCTCTCAAGAAGTGACTTGTCTGGCTGCACTTATAGCAACCATTTCCTCCTTCCCTGCACTCTCCCAAATGCATTTTTCCATACTTCCCACAAGGTGGTTTCCCTTTCGAGCCAAGGGGCACACTGGCTTGTGAACCTTGTGCTCTAATGTTCGACAGCCCCTGTGATTTTTGATCATACCTGACATTTGGATTGGGGGCACTGGCTGATGATGGTGCATACCCCAAATGCTTCTTCTGGAAGTAAGATCTGTCCCCTTTTGTTAGAACCCGCAAGTCCTTAATTGGTTAAATTTGGTAAAGTTTGGGACCAAATGTAAATTTCTTCTAAAGTGTGGTCTTTAAGAATTAAATTGTTAGTGGGGTCA
>JAOTQR010003793.1:0-18860 GCA_025774065.1 Solanum ossicruentum | reverse complement strand
AAGAAAGAAATGGTCTTTCTTTTAAGCAAAAAGGGGTATTTATAGAAAACATATTCCCTAAAATTGCATCATAAGGGCTTCTAGTTTGCCTATTGATCAATTAGGTCCCTAACTTTCCTATTTTAATCACATTGAGGACTTCTGACTCCAATTAATTGTTATCCTTAATTTAACGAGAGTACGGGGTCTAACATTGGAATATATAGAAGTCAGAAAAAAATTCACTGAACACTTTAATTCCTTTGTTAGCTTTGAGATAGATAATAGATTACACTTAAAGTCTGGAAGAAATAAGACATTAGAGATCAAATTGTTTGACAGAACATGTGACTTTCCACTGTGAGTAACTTGTGCTTCACCACCTGTTGGTAAATGCACATAGTTTTTCCCATGACCAGACATCATTTTGTGGTGACATAACAGCTCAGGATTAGAGGTCATTTGATTAGTAGCACATGAGTCTACTATCCATTCAGAGTGAGTAGTATTAGTGTTTAAATGAGTCATTATACCTGCATTGGCTGCTGGAGTGTGATTATTTCCTTCACGACCTTTATTTAGCAGCTGAAGGATCTTCTGGTATTATTCCTAAGTGATATAAGGAGGTAGTTGAGACATAGTGGGTTGATTACTGCTGCGACAGATTCTTTCCTGGCTGTTTTCTGAGTAGTTGCTTGCTTGATTGGCATATTGGCGCACTCCTTTCTTCTTAGATTTAGGCCAATCAGAAGGGTATCCACTTAGCCTGTAATAGTTTTCCTTCATATGACCATTATAACCATAATACTCACACACTACTGATCCTTTATTCTGAACTTTGTAATTGTTGGCTGCAGCTGGTTTCCCTGTGTAATTGCTATTAGAACTTGAGCTTCCTCCTGAGCTATTACTTTCTAAGAGTATGCTACCTTTCTTATAGTTGGACTGAGTTCCAACAACCATACCTTTCCTTTTCTAACTGGAACTGGTTCCTCTTTTGTGACTAAAAAATACTGTAGCTTCTAATGAATCAGTAACCATAGATGAAGAACAAGCCAAAGATCTTTGGCTCTCATGATTAGCAACCATAGAAAATGCTTTGTTTAGGTTTGGAATTGGAGACATAGTGAGGATCTGACATCTACATTGTGCATAAGTCTCATTTAGTCCGATAAGAAATTGTAGAATCCTTTGATATCCATGATGTTGTGCATAGCTCCTTGATTCCGGACAGCTACATATCGGAGATGACATTACACACATTCCTCATCCTTGAGAAATAACCAGACACAAACATAGTTTCCTGAGCCAAAGTTGCAATTTTTCTATGTAGAGTAAAAATTGAATTGAATGACAATGTTCAGTTACTAGAACTTTCCTCTGATTCTCTTCTTCCACTTCTCTCATTTTCCTCCATTAATGACTAGATAGAGCTTCATCTAAGGAAGCTAACATGGTATCAGAGCCATCGACTCACTGGTGACTCCCAACTCAGCTGAAGACTGCTGAGTTAAAGCAATTAGAAGAAGGTCGATTGATGGTAGTTAAAGAAGATTAATGGCACCATATCAGTCTACACCTCGAAGCTAAAAACGAAGTGAAATTGATCATAATTGCCCTCTATATCTCCATCCTAATGATACACCAGGTAGTTCACTAATTTCAATTCAATTAGTTGGATCTGAAAACTATGACTTGTGGAGTAGATCCATGACTTAAGATCTGTTAGGTAAAAGCAAACTTCGTTTTGTTGATGGAAGGCACACTAAAGATAAATTTGATGCATCGTTACATGAACAATGGGAAAAGTTGAATGATGTTGTTTTATCATGGATCATGAATTCAATTGGGAAAGAGTTATTGAGTAGTATAATCTATGCTTCTAATGCACACAAAGTCTGGTTAGATTTGAAGGAGAGATTTGACATTGTTAATGGATCCAGAGTGTTCTATCTACACAAGTATACAACTGTCAATAACTACCCTCTAACAAATTTGTTAACTACTTGATTAGTCACTAACTAACTTGGCCACATCAACTTGCCACGTCAGCTTACTTCTTTACTCAACAAAATTTATTAAATTCTAATGTTATTTTTTTTCTTTATTCCTTTATGTGTGATTATGTGTTAGTTAACTCATGATCTTTTAGAATTATTGGTATCAGAGAAAGACTAGAATTTTCTACATGTAATCAAGAATTAAGATATCTTTATCAATTTCAACAAAGTATAAAGTATATAAATTCGATGAAGAATCTAATTTTAATCTGTAAAAGATTAGAACAAGATTGTTCATGGTGTTATAAGGGTTATAGAAGGCAATTGATGAATTTTTTTTGAGTATATTAAAGAATCAAAGAACACAAAATTGAAGGAGAGAGCTTTGAGTGTGATTTTCATTAGCGTTGTTTAGAAAATGACTAAATAAAAATGTACAACAATAGCATGAAAGAGGTTGAAAGATTGCAATCTATGAAATCACTAACAAACTGTCTTTACTTGACAAAGAGGTTAGATGATTTTCGTAAGCACAAAGGTATACCGATTAATACTCAACTTGATGAGTTTAATTTAACTAATAAAGTATCTGAAGAACGTAGATATAAAAATCGAGAACGAGGATAAGACCTTAATCATGTTATGCTCTTTACCACCATCTTACATTACTTTTGCTGATACATTTGTAAATGAAAAAGATAATATGTTAGTGAATATTGTTAGTAATGCACTTAAATCTACATAGCTAAGAAGAGTTATTTTTTAGAGAGCAGAACTGAGAGTCAAAATTTTGTCAGGAAGGGTGACAAAATGGGTAATTTTATGGGTATCTATTCAAATAACCCATCTTAAATGAGTTGAATATCCACCTTATTTAAAATGGTATGTAACACCCAGTAAAATTACCAAAACGCTTCTAAAATGCATTATGCGCACAACATGTCTTCCAAAGCTCCAATGGAAAATCGGAGACCGAATTTATGATCAGCGTGGAAAATTGAGCCAGAAAATGATCTCAACTCGATTTAAAAGCAATCGAGTTGAATTATGAAATTGCACAGTTGTGCAAAAATAGTAGTAAATCTATGCCCCCTCCGCGATTGCCAAGGGCACGAAAATGCACTTAATGGTTTTTTTAAATTTTTTGATGGAGTTTGAGAATTTTCCAAAAAGACCAAAAATACACTATCCGCGATGCGGAGCTGTGTATGTTTTTTTTTGCAGTTTTTCTTTTAAATATGGGAAGGACATTTTATTCCTTCTTAACCTATTTTAATACCCCAAAACGTGTTTTTAAGGCTTATTTCGTACGAAAGGGTTTCAAAACCCATATTTTTGTAAGTCTAAACGTGAGTTCTGAGAGGAGGACAAGAAGACAAGTTGAGGAATTCCAAGCTTGAGTTCGTGTCTTGTTGAGGGATAGCAAATTTATCATCCCTAGTATGTAAGGGCTACCTAGAAAATGGAATTGTTCTTCCATGTGCCAATTTATATACTAAGATATAGAAAGTTAACCGATATGTCTTGTTTTTGAGTTTCTTGAATATTTTCTTGAAGTTATCTTTAAATCTTATATTTTATGTTAAATTGATGATCATCATGAATTAATGAAACTGTTTACATGTATTATTATGTGATAATACATTTTTCCTATGTGAATTATTTGTTAAAGACTCAAACAATGAACTTTGGGGTAATGTGATGATTGATGAAGTCTGAGTCTTGAGATGAGTATTGTGATGGCTGAAATAATGTAAATTGATATCCTTGGGATTTAACTGAGAGAGGTGAGGGGAAGAACTCCTTTCTTGAGTTTATAGAATGATAGATGAGATGAGACGTTGTTTGAGGGGGGGGGGGGGAATTTGGCTCTATAACAGTCTGGCCTTGATAGAATTATGAGCATATGGAATCTTGGGAGGAGTATTAGTACCGAAATGGGTAAGAGTGGGTCTTACTCGCACTCATTAACTACACAGTCAACGTAGGAGAGGATTGGACCGTGAAAGCGGATGCTTTCATTATCCTGCAGAGGACTTGACAAACTTCTTTGGGATCCTCAAAAGACTCATCCTTTACCCCGACAAGGTAATGGATGGATGTGGCAATGAAATCTCTTCCTTGTACAACTACTGGCTCATAGATGGTGATTGTCTGTTATAGGAACTCCCGGATAGGTTCCTTGTTAATAGTACTCTAATGTTGATATGATTGTATGATGTTTTGATAGATAGTTTGATGATAGAGTCCTGTCCTTTACTCTAAGTTGAGTATGAGTGATTGATGAACGATTGTATCTTATATTGTTTATTTTAGCCTATTCTACATGTAGTATATACCACGTACTAACGTCTCTTTGGCACTGCATCATTTTATGATGTAGATTCTGTAGACAGAGAACTTCAGCAACCCAATCGTTGAGGTTCAGAGCTCAGTAGTTCAGACCATGGTGGCTCCTCCCCTGCCTTCGGAGGATGATTATTTCATTGACTTTATTTTAATATTTCTCTTTTGATTGTTGCTGCCATGGCCTGTCATAGTACCTTCCTAGATATTAGTCATAGAGGCTTCGTATACATAGACAGTTGATAGATAGTGTTGGGATTGTTTATTTCCCATTTCCTTTCTTTTGAGATACTTCTTCATATTATCTTATGATAGTGATTGTGATAGCCCACTGATAGTTATTTTTCTATTTAATTTTCTGTATATGAATGGATTGAACAAATGCAATGAGACTAGATGGTCTGCTTTTGGGGACAAGTGATAGTCTCCGAGTGCCAGTTACGTCTAGGGTACCCTTTCGAGGCGTGAAAAACTTGGTAGCAGAGCACAGAGTTTGAGTGTCCTAGGAAGTCTACGAAGTCGTGTCTAGTAGAGTCTTGTTTATGAGACTAGGTGGTCCGCTTAGGGACTAGTGATAGTCTTCGAGTGCCACTGATGTTTAGGGTACCCTCTCGGGGTGTGATAAACTTGGTATTAGAGCACAGATTTTGAGTGTCTTTAGGAGTCTACGAAGCCTTTTCTAGTGGAGTCTTGTTTATGGGTGTGTTGTGCACCATACTTCATAAGTAAGAGTCTATCGGACATTAGGAAGTGTTACTCTTCTTCTATGATCTGAGTTTGTGCGATAGAGTTTAACTTTGTGAAAATCCTGTCTTAACTCATGCATTTTACGCTTACATAAAATGTCGTCCAAGAGAATAGTCACTCAGAGAGATGCCCCAGCCCCAATTGCTGAGAACACCCAACCGGAGGCTCTAGTTCAGACTGATGCTAGGAGACGGGGACTCCCTGTAAGGACAGCTAAGGTCCCATAGGTGTCCCCAACTCAGCCCCAGCCAACTCCCACTACTGAGGTAGAGTTTAAGGGAGCCATCACCATTCTGACTCAGTTGGTGGCCTCCGAAGGAAATAGCCAAGGTTCGCAAGCTCCTAGTTCTAGCTCACAGAAGCCCTCAGTTGCAACTCGACTCAAAAACTTCTTGAGAATAAACCCGCCTATGTATTTGGAAACTAAATTTGAGGAGGACCTGATGCGCCCAAATTTACACTCCAAACGGAATAGTAAAGTGGTCATTGATCAAATGTAGAACTCAACCAGAGTTGACGTTGATCCCACAAGTAATGCGTGAGAATATATCTATTAGCATCATTTTCAGATGTAATATCTATTTCCGAAATGAAACTGCATAAACTAAAAATGGGGGATTTGGTTTTCAAAACTAATTAACTAAATAAAATAATAAATGAGTGCAAGAACGACTAGATCTCGATAAATTTATGTGAGGCTAGGATTGTGTTCATGATATCTAATGTGATAGCTGAATATAGTGGTAAACGCATTCAGGATTATGTATATAAGATCTAACAAGTTATGTAAAATTTAATTCACCTCTTGGTCCCTCTTAAATGCCTATCATTCATTACCTTTCGATCTCAGAATGTCTATGTACTAACCCTTGCTATTTATCCCGAGATACTCTCACCTTTCGGTCTCAAGTACTTAGACTAGGTTAAAGATCTCGAATTTCCGACATAGAAATCTTTTCCTAATCAAAACATCTCTTTCATGCATGAAAAGGAAAAAGGCTTACCCTAATGCGTCTACTCATCAAGGAAAAAATTAAAAGCAAAGATTACTATGATATATACGCTAGTCGATCCCGAGACTTACCCCCTATTCGCCTATCTTACTGATTTGTCATGGTTCCCACAACCCTAATTGTGGGTTTAGCATGGCATATTCAATGAATAAAGCTCACAACGATCAAGGAATTTGTAATAGAAAGACTTGCTATTGAATAATCAAAGAACCACAAGCTACAAGCTTGAATTTGATAAGCAAAATCCCAAAATCTTGTGAAATCTCCAAGAAAATAATATTTTTCAATGTTATTTAGCTCTGGCCGTCAAAGACTATCTAAAAACTAAATAAAATAACCATTTATATATAAAGAAAACCTAATCCTGATTAAAATAGGAAAAATTCATCAGCATGGACACGGGTCACCACACGGCCCGTGTGACGGTAGACAGACCGTCAGACGATCCATGTGGCTGTCCTTAGCCTCGCTTCACTGCTCATCATGTACTGCTACATGCTCAGGCAAATGGTCCGTGTGAAGTAAGACAGTTCGTGAGATGGGCCGTCAGTCGTGCCTTTGCCATTTTTGCTCAACTTCTTTCACATGCCTCCACGTCACGGGCCGTGGTTGATCACACAGTTCGTGACATGCACCATCTGACATCCTTTAGCCCATTTTGTTGGATTTTCGACAGTGTTACCTTAACATCAATCACACGGGACAGAGGACGACTCATCATATGCTCAACGATGCGTGAAACGAGTCGTCTCTTTCCACTTTGGCATAATCTTCCAACCTTCGATGGTACCGTCTTCACGTCGCTTTGACAAGCCTCATAATGACCCATTTGATGTCCCATGATCTGTGACACGTGCCGTGGGACTTGCCTTCACCAAATAGCCACTACTATCATCCAAGTGTGAGGCCACGATGGGCCTCACGGTCCATGTGGATGTACACGGGTCGTGTAGGCATCGTGTGTCCATACTTAGTCCATTTTGGCTCCTCTGTACACTCTTTTTCATCCTTTTTCTTTCTTATTCTTATTTCTTCCATGCCTTAGTCTTTTTCTTGAAAAACAACATAAACAAATATCAAAATAACAAGTTTGCTTGAGAACGCTCAATAATTATTTATTTAAAGTGTTATACAAGTCATATTTCTACGACTCATCAACACCCTCAACTTAGAATGATTGCTTGGACTCAAGCAATAACAACTCAACCAAACAACGCATAAACACAAGTGATCACTTAGACTATGGATCACCCCACAAAATTTTTCTTTCAATGCATATGCCCCGCTAACAAGTTCAAGAATGTGTTCACACCCCAAACGGACTCACAAAGATTAAGGCGAACATTATGCATGCAAGGTCAATCTACATATGATCAGGAATAAAGAGACCCCAGTCAAGTTACAATCAACCGATGCAAAAGATAGTTCCCTCACCACAAAGAAGTCTCACACCCTATGTAAGCATGTAAAACAAAGATTGGAATGTAGTCACTCACTCTTAGAAATGGCTTCCAATGGACACACATGCACCGATCATGAACTTGCCCTTATTTTCACCACCTTAACTCTTGAATGACCTTTTCAGGATCACATTAGGACTTTTTTCGGCTTGTAATGTAGGATCGGGATCTGGTGAGGTATATTTAGGATTAAAGTGACTAAATGGCCTCTCCCAGACACTTACTTCAACTCAGCCATTTGCTTCTTGGTCACCAAATTTTCTTGCCCCTATTTTTCCACGTTCTATTATATAGGAAGTAATTTCCGTGCTCATTCACTCATTTTTATTCTTTTTCTTTTTCGCTCATTGCTTTGCTCATGCTCGCAACCCATTTCTTTCCTTATTTATCACTTTATTCATTTCCACACTCATTTTTCTGTCCCCCCTGCACTAGCCACCCTTAATATAAGCCTTTGGCTTGGGTCAAGGTTCACAATATCTTTCTAAAGGACTAGGGCCAACATAAGCCACCCTTAACTTAGACTTTTGCCCTAAGCGGAAGTCCACAAAGTCCTTGGAGAGACCAGGACCAAATCAGAGATCAACAGATAGATTGGAGAGGTGCATTTGAGTGATTTCAAAGAAAAAGGTTCATTTGGGCTCAAATTTTGGTTCGAAGGGACAATTTCATTTGGTTGGTCAATTTTTCTTAGCTAATAATAACGGCCTAAGATCCCCTCCTAATCCAGTCATTCAAGGCTTTCAGTGGGACTAACCAGGCAAGTTTTATCTCATAAGTGCATCGACGAAATTATGCAATTAGCTCACACACACACGAGCATCTTTTACACTAGTTGGTACTAACTCACATAGGCCTGCTTCATTCATCAAAATACCAACCATACACATATAATACTTGTCACAATCATGCAAGTTAATCAAGATGAGATGCAAACACATATATACTCAGAGTTGTTAACATGGACATCACAATGATCAACACAAGGGCTACCCTAGGCTTCTGTGACACTTGTATTTACACAAACAATACAACCTAAACATGTCAGTTCTACTAGATAATACACTTGAGAGAAAAAAAATGGCAAGAAGAACTCTCAAGTGGTAGGATGCCCCACCCCTTCCAAAAAGACAGTGTAGTATCCTCTCTACACCATAACACACTTAAATGAATAGATAGGGGGATAGAACCTACCTGGGATGCCTTAGGCATTAGCAGTGTCTGTGGGACCGGACCTGTCGGGGTATTCTCATCAGCATATGGAACGCCCGATCAAAAGGTGCTAGTGGAGGCTCCTGCCCGTACCGCCTTTGCGGCCAGCCGCTCTCGTTCGGCCCGTTCAGCTGCTGCTTGGCGTTGGGCCTTAGCGGCCTTGCGCACTAATCAATCTTCCTCCCTTTTGGGGTTACCAGGAGGACTTTGTTATTGACCCCATATTTACCTTTTTCCTTTCTTCGAGGTTGCTTCATGGGTGGTGTGGGTGCCTCAGATGGGGGTGGTGGAGCACCCCATATCTCATCAAGAGCTAACGCTGTGGCTATATATAATAGGTGCACCCACGACTCTAGAGGCAGAGCCGGTGCAGGGGCCTGGCACTGTGCATTCAATGTAGAAATTTGGGCCTATGTGTCCTGGTTTTCGAGTTCTATTTCATACCATGCACTATCTGTAGCAGTTCTTTCATTTCATCTCCAGTCATACTCCCAAACATGCTGTGGAAGTAGCCTTCTAATATGCTGACTTAGCTCTACAAGGTGGCTAGTTGGATCCTAAGGGCATCGTCACATTGGTCCACCACCTGCTGTGAATGAGACTGGACGATGTGGGGGATCTGATCTACTATCTGATCAATAATGGCCCGTGTCTACCTCTAGTCCGCCACCAATCTGGCCAAAAACTCATAGGGCATATATGTATACCCTTACTGCACTGGAGGAGCTACATGACTACCCTCGGGCTACTCAGAAGCCGCGCCTGATGGTGGGGCGGTGGTGTAGTCACTAATTGGCAAGGGTTGCTGCAGTAGTGCAAATGGGAAGTTGGTCAGGCTCCTAGCAAACGTATTCTGTTCCTCATGTGTGGGTTTTGCACATCCTTGATCAGTGCAATGTTGGCTACACCCTTGGGGGCTATCTTCTTGTCCAAAAAATGCATAGTGGGAACACCAACCTATTTGCACAGGGCACGAACCAGGCATGGGAAGGGTAGACCAACTCTCTCAGATAAAGCTCGGTCTGGCATCTCAAAAGCAATGATTCAACCCATATTTAGTACAAATCTAGACAGCAGGCATGCTATAAGAGAAGCATGCGAAGGTTGGAGTGTATTGTCATTACTTGTGGGACTCAGCCTAGCCCGTACCACCGACCACCAGAATTTTACAGGAAATGTCATCGATGATTTGGTGATAGGACACTTGGGGTATATTACCCGAGTCGCCTCCAACCCCTGAGTGGCTATTTGCTCTGCTATCCATCCTAACAGTGCAACCCTAGATGACGAATCAGATATCCACACCACGTCCATAAATTACATGTGTTTCTCCACAAACTGGGTATCTGGAGGAGCATGGTAGTCTAGCCCAAATAGGAACCACTTAATGGTGGTTTCTGATATATTCACTCATGTACCACACACCGTTACATGTGACCTCGGGGACCTAGTAAGAGCGACCTGTCTCTTTACCTTTCTTAATTAGGTCTCTTCCACCGAATTCAGGAGGCTGGCAGCATAGTTAGAATAGAACTCTTAAAAAATGCCGGGCCAGTAGTACCCAGGTGGTTAGGGCATCCAGCCGAACTGATATAAATTAAAAGTATCTCGGATGTCTAGAACTTTGTAAAGTTGGTCTGTGATTACCCGAACCTCCGAAAGGACTAGACGCTGTCGAAACCCCCCGAAACCTTTTATAAGACCATTGGTGTAGATGTCCTTAGCGCCTGGGATTGTCCACCGACCCCTGAGAAAGATAATAAGTGCTTGTGCTATTTCTGAGTCTGTCATCCTGGAGACTGCAAAATGAATTGCCTCGTCATCACTGTCCCGGAGTTCGACCTCATTCGCTTGCTTGTTAGGATCATGACCCTCGGCCTCTGGAGTTTGCCTCTGCTCGTCCAGGTCTGAAGTATTCTCTTACTCTAGGGTAGCTTCCTCCTCCTCGAATCTCGTAGAAGGGGCCCCCTCGTCAAATTGGGGGCTCTACGACAGCTTGATGCACGAGCCTACGTAGTACGTGAAGAGTGGGTGGAGACATTGCCTTTATAGGGAACTTCAAATCTATTGGAGGATTCATCACCTGAGTCATTCCTCACTTGATTTCTAGATGATACGATTGGGGAGTATGGAGGCGTGACACGGGCTTTTCCCTATCGCTGAGTCTGACTAAGTTGTGTCATCGACCTATAGTACCTGCACATGCCAGAAAAGAATACATGTTGTTAAAAATTATTAGACACGTAAGTTGATGCACTAACGGGTACTCAGACTTCCCCTATGCCATAAAAGTGACAATAACACTAAAGAATGGTGTCACCTGGTCTATCATTGGGCCAGTGCACTTAAGAACATATATAACATAAAAATGAAAATCAACCTGTGTAAAATAATGTAGGTAGAACAGGGTGCATATGACCCTACACGGCCCGTGTAGCGAGACACGGTCCGTGAAAGGGCTCGTCAGAGGGGATTTGGCCATGAGGAGGACAGACGGTGCAACACGGGCCGTTACATGGTCCATGAAATGTGCCATAGGCTGTGTGAATGGCCATGCAACCCCCTTGGACCAATTTTCAACTTATCATGCGGACACACCTACTTTCATATACATTTACCTCACTTAATCATGATTTCGTCAACACAATAGCATATATAACTCGATTTCCCCAAAAATCATGTTAAAAAGCAAACAAAATCCTCAATTTTTATGGTTTAAACTTTGAGAACTCAACAATGATGGTTTTTACCACTACATACACGCCCAACATCAACAATGTAAAGATATGATGCTTTTAATCAAGAAAGAACTAATCTTTGCCTAAGATCTATACATGCAAGCACCAAAATCAACATTCAAGGAAAGAAAAATTAGGTTCTTACTTAGTGCAAAGCAATGAGGAAGAGGAGTTTCCTGAAAAACTTGATACCCACACTTTCTTTAAGCTACGAATCGTGTGATTAACTCATAAATCGTCACAAAGAAGATGGTAATTTGTTGGAATTTTAAGAGAGAAGGTGAGAAAAAAGAAGGGGGAGCCATGAGAGTTAGAGTAAGAAAGGGAAAGTGAATTTTTCGGACCAAGTGGGATTACTTAAAGCCTTGGTCAAATAGTTGGCCGGTCAATACTGACTAGACGGGCGGCCAACAACCCGTGACAAGTGTCACAGTCCATGTGGACCGTATGTTGGCCCAACCTTGGTGAATTTATGAACTTACCTGGTCAAGGGGTCATTGGTGCATCTAAACGGGATGTCAGACGAATCGTGACATGTTGCACGGTCCGTGCCGATCGATCGTGTCACCTTACTCGGCCAAAAATTGTCGCGCCATTTGGATGACTGGCTACACGGGCCGTGTCAATGTCAACTGGCTGTGGATTTGCTCGTATGACCTCACATAGCTTTATCACTCCATGCACTTTCCCAGGACCTAAATGCAATGCTAAACGGGTATGCAGACGAGCTGTCCCATGTCAGACAGACAATGCAGATGCATGTGGCCTTCCATTTGGCCAAAGTTGGGTTTCTCTGACATTCAGTCATGCCGTCCACCATACGTACGCCTCCGACCTATAAACTGGTACCTATACTCACCTGGAAGCACGAAACAAAAATAAGAAATTGCATGACATATAAATTGAAGCCTTTTTTCATAATTATTATAATGCATCGGTTGCCTCCCATGGAGCGCTTGATTTAACACCGCGGCACGACGTATTGTCTTGACTACTCAAACTTCGTTAGGGAGTAAGACCTCTATTTTTGAGGCCCCTTCGGTTGCATCCATATACTGTTTAACTCTCTGCCCATTAACCTTGTTTTGATCCCTATTTTCTGCGTGTAGCTCAATTGCACCATGGGGAAACACTTGGCTAATCGTGTACAGGCCAGACCACCTTGACTTTAGCTTACCTGGGAAGAGTCTCAACCTGGAGTTGTACAGTAAGACCTTGTCACCAACATCAAAGCTCCATTGGGCAATATGTTTATCATGTTGGACCTTTATCCTTTGTTTGTATAGTGTTGCACTCTCGTATGCATGGAGGTGAAACTCATCCAACTCGTTGAGTTGGTCAAGTCTCAAATCAGCCTCCTCCTCTCAATTCATGTTGAGCTTTTTGAAAGCCAAGAGTACCTTATGCTCTAACTCCACAAGCAGATGACAGGCTTTACCAAATACCAACTGATATGAAGACATACCAATGGGTGTCTTATAAGCTGTCCTATAGGACCAAAGTGCATCGTCTAGCTTCCTCGCCCAATCCGTTCGGGTAGCATTCATAGACTTGGTCAGGATTTCCTTGATCTCTATGTTTGACACTTTAACCTATCTACTAGTCTGCGGGTGATAAGGTGTGGCAACCTTGTGCTATCGTATGCCATATTTTGCTAGCAACGTACGAAAAATTGTATTACAGAAATGAGAAACGCCATCATTTATGATAGTTCTGGGTGTCCCAAATCTTGAAAAGATGTTCCACCTCAGGAATTGGACAACACTTTTGATCTCATTATTTGGTAATGTCATCGCCTCCACCCATTTGGAGACGTAGTCTATCGCCACCAGGATGTACTTCATTCCATAAGAACTAACAAATGGTCCTATGAAGTCAATGCCCCAGATGTCAAAAATCTCTAGCTCAAGAATAGGGGTCATGGGCAACTCTTGGCGCTTGGAGATGTTACCCTATCACTGGCACTGATCACACCCAAGCACCAAGTCGTGGGCATCTTTATAGATGGTGGGCCAGTATTACCCACATTGGAGAATCTTCTTTGCCATTCTGGTCCTACCATGATGACCCCCCACTGCAGATGAGTGGCATGCCTCCATTATGCTCAACATCTCCGCCTTTGGAATGCACTGCCTGATTACCCCGTCTGCATATGTTCTGAACAAGTACGCGTCATCCCAGAAGTACCTGCGCAAATCAAACAGAAACTTTTTTATCTGGTAAGGGTTAAGGCTCTCTGGCATAATATCGCTCACCAAAAAGTTAGCAAAATCAGCAAACTAAGGAATGAGGTCAACAGAAGCTGCCAATACCTGCTCATCGGGAAACAAATCATCGATTTTCAACCAATCCTTCAGTCTTGACTCATCCTCCAATCTATACAAGTGGTCTGCTACTTGGTTCTTAGATCCTTTTCTATCTAGGACCTCAAAGTCAAACTTTTACGGTAGGAGAACCCCTTTGATCAACCGCGGCTTAGCATCTTTCTTAGCCATAAGGTATCTCAAGGTCATATGGTCGATGTGCACTATTGATTTGGTGCCCAATAAGTACGCGCGGAACTTGTTGAATGTATATACCACAACCAGCAATTCTTCCTCGGTTAATGTATAGTTCTTTTGAGTATCTTTGAGGGTCTTGCTGGCGTAGTATATGGGGTGGAAGATCTTGTTGCGTTTATGTCTGAGCACAACACCCACAACAATTCTGCTTGCATCACACATTACCTTAAATGGTGCAGTCCAATCAGGTGCAACTACCACAGGCACGGAAATCAGTCTTTGCTTTAGAGTCTCAAAGGCATGCTTGCATCTATCATCAAAGTAGAACTTTGCATCCTTCTCCAATAGCTTGCACAAGGGGTGTGCAATCTTATAGAAGTTTGAGATAAATCGGCGATAGAAACTGGCATGCCCAAGGAAACTTCGGACCCCCTTTACCGATATGGGAGGGCCGACAGTTTCTCAATTACCTCGATCTTCACCTTATCCACTTCTATGCCCTTCTCAGAAATCATATGGCCAAGCACTATCCCCTCTTTGACCATGAAGTGGCACTTCTCCCAATTTAACACCAAGTTAGACTCCTCACAACGCTAGAGTGCTGCTAAGATTCAACAGACATGTATCAAAGGAATCACCCACTACAAAGAAGTCATCCATAAATACCTCAAGGTTGTCTTCAACCATTCCAGAAAAGATTGACATCATACAACGTTGGAAGGTGGCTAGGGCATTGCATAGCCCGAAGGGAATCCTTCTAAAAGTAAACACTCCATATGGGCAAGTGAAGGTAGTCTTCTCTTGATCCTCCAGGGCTATGGATATCTGATTGTAGTCTGAGTATCCATCTAAGAAGCAGTGCCACCCTCTACCTGCTAACCTGTCTTACAATCTGGTCCGTGAAGGGCATGGGGAAATGGTCCTTTAAGGTCCATTTATTCAGCTTCCGGTAGTCTATGCACACTCGCCATCCAGTCACGGGTCTCGACGGCACCAACTCATTTTTGTCATTGGCGACCACGGTCATGCCCCCTTTCTTCGGGATACACTGCACTAGACTGACTCACTTGCTGTCAGAAATGGGGTATATCACCCCAGCGTCTAGCCACTTGATGATCCCTTTTTTCACCACCTCTTGCATAGGTAGGTTTATCCTGCGGTGATGCTCAATGTTGGGCATACAGTTGTCCTCTAATTTTCTCTTGTACATGCATATCCCTGGGGGAATCCCTATGATATCTGCAATGGTCCAACCAATAGCTCGCTTGAACTTTTGAAGGACCCCCCCCCCCAATGCCTCCACCTAATTTTCATGAAGATCTGCAGCTACAATCACAAGAAGAGTGTTGTCAGTTCCTAAAAATACATACATGAGATATTGGGGTAGCTCCTTGAGCTCCACAGCTGGAGGCTCCTCGATGGATGGTTTAGCGGCTGGTGCAAACCTGTTCTGCAGATCTAAGTCCAACATTCTAGGGACAAATGACCTAGTTCCCCTACCTTGTAGCGCATTCACAACATCGGCATAACCACTAATACCATCATTTAGGAAGTTCATCAACACCGCTGCTAGTATGTCTACACTCATCATTTCCTCAAGTGGGATCTCAGACAGACAATCATCTTCAACGTCTATGATGGACATCACCGCCACCTCTTTAGGTCTCTTCACTACAGCACAGACATTGAACTTCACTTCTTTCGTGTTGAGTCTGAAAGTCAGCTCCCCTCGCTCCACGTCTACCAACGCCTTGCCAGTGGCCAAAAATGGTCTCCCAAGGATGATGGGACCTCAAAATCCACCTGACAGTCCAGAATAACAAAGTCTGCTGGAAAGATGACCTGACCCACACAAATTAGTACATCGCATAGAATCCCCACGGGTTGCTTTACCGATCTATCCGCCATGAGTAGCCGCATTGTAGTGGACATGGGGGATCCTAAGCCCAGCTGCCTGTAGATCGCCAGCTGCATCAAGTTGATGCTGGCACCTAGATCACAGAGAGCTTTGGCAAAATCAAATGCTCCAATGGTACACGGGATGGTGAAAGCTCCCGGATCTTCTTTCTTTTCTACGAGAGATCTTGTGGGCAATGGTACTACAGTGGTAAAGATTGTTCGCCGGCTCGATCGTGGCTGTCCTCTTCTTAGTCACTACGTCTTTCATGAACTTAGCATAGCCCGATATCTGCTCAAGTGCTTCCACTAGAGGAATGTTCACTGAAATCTCCTTTAGCAAGGACAAGAATTTCTGAAACTTTTCATCTTCAACCTTTTTCTGCAACCTCTGTGGGAATAGTGGTGGTGGCTTAGGAATGGATGGCAGTGATTGTGTCACTGTTAGTGTCACCTCAGACTTTTTAGTGACATGCGGCACTGCTGGTGTTACTTCCACTCCCTTACCCAAGTCATCGACATGCTCCTCCATGGGGTTAGGCATCTCGCTTTTAGCTTCCTCCAAACTTGCATTAATGGGCATAATAGGGTCACAGAGTAACTTACCGCTCCTCGTGGTTACTGCCATGCAATGACCGTCATTCTTTGGGTTCTAAATAGTGTCGCTCGGCAGTGACCCAGTTTTTATCTAGTTTATGGCTGCTGACAATTGACCCATCTGCTTTTCTAATTGCTTGATTGAGGTGGAATGCGAGTCGACCAATTTTCGAACATTTGACATCTCCTCTTTTATATCTCGCATCCCTACCTCCATGGACTCAACCTTACTAAGTACCTTTGCCATCATTTCTTCTAACTTTGAGTTTCTGCCACTATTGTTCTGACGCTCATGGTTCCTATAACCGTCTCTGTTCTGCCAGTTTCCTTTATAGTTTTGATCACGACCATGTTTCGACCTTGATTACTAGTGTTGTATGGCCAGTAACCCCCCTGGTTGCCTAAGAAGTTTGCCTCTTCGTCAAAGTTGCAGCCTTGTTCATCGTGCCTAGGCATTATGTCTATAGATTTTACCCTTTTCTGCTCCTTCTAAGAAATACACTAGTCCGCGATGCGGACCTGTGTATGTTTTTTGGCAATTTTTCTTTTAAATACGGGAAGGGCATTTTGGTCCTTCTCAACCTATTTTAATACCTCAAAATGTGTTTTTAAGGCATATTTTGTACGAAGGAATTTCAAAACCCATTGTTTTCTAAGTCTAAATGTGAGTTATGAGAGGAGAAGAAGAAAAAGAGTTGAGGAATTCCAAGCTTGAGTTCATGTCTTGTTGAGGATAGTAAATTCATCATCCTAGGTATTAAAGGATACCCAGAATATGAAATTATTCTTCTATGTGCCGCAATTTATAGACTAAGATATAGAAAGTTAACTGATATGTCTTGTATTTAAGTTTCTTAAATATTTTCTTGAAGTTATCTTTAAATCTTATATTTTATGTTAAATTGATGATCATCATGAAATATTGAAACTGTTTACACATATTATTATGTGATTATACATCTTTCTTGTGTGAATTATCTGTTAGAGACTTAAACAATGAACTTAGGGGTAATGTATAGAGCCTTGGTTGTTTGAATGTAATGATTGATGAAGTCTGAGTCTTGAGATGAGCGTTGTGATGGATGAAATAGATGTAAATTGATATCCTTGGGATTTAACTGAGTTTTTGATAAAGGTAAGGGGAAGAATTCCTTTCTTGAGTTGATAGAATAATAGATGAGATGAGGACCCTCTTTAGGGGGGGGGGGGGGGGGTTGGGCTATGTAACAGTCTGACCTTGATAGACTTATGAGTAATGGAGTCCTGAGAGGAGTATTAGCACCGAATGGGTAAGAGTGAGTCCCACTCGTACTCATTAACTACGTGGCAGCGTAGGAGAGGATTGGACCATGAAAGCGGATGTTTCCTTTGTCCCACAATGAACTTGACAAATTTCCTTAGGATCCCTGACAGATTCATCCTGTACCCCAGCAAGGTACTGGTCAGATGTGGTAATGACATCTCTTTGTTGTATCATTACTGGCTCATAGGTGATGATTGTCGGTTATAGAAACTTCCAGATAGGTTCCTTGTTGATAGTACTCTGACATTAGTACTCTGACATTGATATGATTGTATGATGTATTGATGATTAATGAGATGATAGAGTCCTATCCTTTACACTGAGTTGAGGATGAGTGATTGATGAACGATTGTATCTTATATTGTTTATTTTAGCCCGTTTTACAAATAGTACATTCCACGTACTAATACCCCTTTGGTGTTGCATCATTTTATGATGCAGGTTCTATAGACAAAGGACTTCAGTAGCCCAATAGTTGATGTTTAGAGCTTAGTATTTCAGACCGTGGTAAGTCTTCCCCTGCCTTCGGAGGATGATTATTTCATTGAATTTATTTCAGTATTTCTCTTTTGATTGTGGCAGCTATGACCTGTCATGGTACCTTCCTAGATGTTAGTCATAGAGGCTTTGTAGACATAGATGGTTGATGGATAGTGTCGGGTTTGTTTATTTCCCATTTCCTTTCTTTTGAGATACTTCTTCATATTATCTTATGATAGTGATTGTGATAGCCCACTGATAGTTATTTTTCTTTTTAATCTTCCGCATATGAATGAATGAAAGCAATGAGATTGGGTGATCTGTTTGGGGGTTAGTGATAGTCTTTGAGTACCAGTCACGTCTAGAGTATCCTCTCGGGGCGTTACAGGGTAAAAGAAATGAGTCAAACTCATGTTACCCTTTTAAACATGGGCACTTAAATGGATCAAATGGTAAAAGAGGTTTACTCATAAAAGAAAAAGAAAAGTGGTGTTACCTTTTTTTAAGTGTAAGTGATTGGGAAGAGACGGGTAGAGACGAATGAGGTAAGGAAAAAATAACATTTATTTTGAATTCAGAAATTAAAAA
>JAOTQR010003773.1:0-18861 GCA_025774065.1 Solanum ossicruentum | reverse complement strand
AACAATCATTTCAAGTGTCAACCAACTATATTCTCTAGAAAAGGGCGGGGTAGGATGGGGGTTTGCAATTTGATTAAAGTAACTACAAACTACAGTAATTAAAGCAAAAAGACGATCAACTTGAGGAGAAACTTGGGAATTGTACTACCCATGATTCACTAACTCAAATACCACAGATAACATAAATTCAATTAGGACATTGCATGCAGGATGGTAACTGTCATGACCCAATCCTAGGGCATGGATGTGACATGGCGCAAAAGGGACCCAAAGGGACTCCAAGCAAGCCTCTCAGAGCATCATTACACATCCTTGGTCGTCGAAACAATATATCAAGCATCAAGAGATAAAGGAATAGGAAACCGGTGGTAAGGGAAATACTTCCATATCATCATAATCAAGAGAAAAGAGTCAACTCATCTTATAGATACATAACATGTCTAACAACCACCTCTACTATATAGATAAGGGCAGGGGCCAAGAAAAAGCAACCCAACTCTCCCTCATAGTCAAATAGAACATAGAGAAGAGTTTCTCAATACATAATAAGAGAAAGAGTTGACTAAGGTCCTCGATGTGGAGGACTCAGCAACTAGCTTGAGTAGCATCGAACTAACCACGTGGAGGAGGATGATCAAATTGGGCTTTGATTCCTACATGGTGATATCATGTAGGTAAGAGTATTTGTTAGTATGTTTGAATGTACTAAGTATGTAGGATTCAATGCAACAATAGATAGGCAACATAATCAAAATGCATAATATTAAGCAATAGGCATAATATAACAATATGGCATATATGGTTAATGCTTACGTAAAGCATGCTTAAGTAACTCATGCTCATATAGGATATCATATGTGTATAAGTGACCAAGCTAGATATTCAAGGTATAAAACCCTTGGTAGTTGTATGCTATAAAACCCTTACATGGTTGATGATAATTACACCTTATAAACATGGTGATGAAGTATAAACCCCTCGCATGTTTTATGAGTATAAACCCCCAACATGGTTATTAGGCTCTTGTCCTCCCGGATCGGGTATGGTCTAATGCAACTATTTATATAGAGTATATTGTATACATAAGCTTATTCCATAATCAAATAGTCATTCATATCATATCACATGCTTTGGACCTTCAACTCCTCAAGAAACCATCTTCGGACATTTTATCGAACACTTAGAGGGTGTGAAGTGGTAGTATAAAACCATGCAAATTATAGAAGAAATAATACAAGAAAATCCATTGTAAAATCATCAATCCACACCTTGAAATACCCTCAAGATATACACATCAAAATCCCTCATCAAATCTTACAATAGATCCAAGATTTATAGCTCAAAACACAGCAAAACAGTCACAACTTTACATAACTTTAACATAGTATGCAGTGAATTTCATAATGATCAAAACACATTTGTAAATCAACTTTAAATCATGCAATTTATGTAAAAGGAGGCTTGGTTATCATGGATTAAAGGAACCTATGAAACAAATCCATATACCTTAGCTTGAAAATGAAACGACCCAAAAAAAATTGCCCGAAAACGTGTCGCGGATGTGCCCGAAATCTTGTTTTCCATATATCTAAAATTTCATTTGTTATTATGGAAATATGACTTCATATTCTTGTTTAGTGGGTTACATTGAGTCGAAATGTGTCTAACCAGAATTTTAGAGCAACCATTTCAAAATTCAAAAATCAGAAAATATGCTAATTAGGAGGGTCAAGTTCGACGGGGCATATGACTAGCACACAAAGAACATGGTATCCCACGACCAATTATCTTAAACCCCTGTGAATCAGCTATCCAAAACACTTCATTTCACCTCATTCTGAGTTTAGATGAAGGATTTATGCCCATTTACATAAAACTCGCTTGTGCAAAAAATGCAATTTCCAGTTAGCAGTCCGTTTTGGTCCTATTTTCTCTTGACTTCAGTCCAAGAATTTTATGTCGTATCCTAAGGGTTACCACACTTGAAAATACATATACTTAGCCTTATTTTACCCTCATATCATCCAAAATATTCCGTAAAACTCACTAAAATATTTAGACTCATATTTCATCCTAAATTCAAGTCTTAAACTCAAGACTGATCTTAAGGATTTGTTAAAGGATTTCACTCAAGCTTGAAGTCTCCGTTAAAGTCTTCTTCAAGAATCTCTCCAAAGCTAAGGTATGTGGTGTTAACTCATTGGGTCCTCCACCCATGGTGCCTAAACCCTCTTTTAAATAATATTGCATGATTTAAAGTTGATTTTACATGTGGATCTTTTATATTGAGACATTTACTAAAAATAGTGAATTTAGTTCATGAAACCATGGTTGATTTTACATTTTTTGAGCTTCAAATCTTGCATCTAATGTTGGAATTGATGAGTGGTTTTGATGTGAATGTGTTGGGGGTCTTGCGAGGTGTTGAATAAAGGTTTTACCACTGATTTTCCTCCATGATTTCATCTCTAAAATGCATGCTCTTTTACACCTATTACACACCCCCAAGGTATTTTATAAAATGACTAGTTATGTTTTCTTGAGAAATTGAAGGTCCAAAGCATGAGATATGATATGAATGATGTTATTATAATGAAATGAGCTTCTATACATGATTATTCCTACATAAGGTATTGCATTATAGCTTATGAAGAATCCTACATAGAGTTTTACACTAGACCATGCCGAATTCAGGGGGGATAAGAGCCCAGGTAACCATGTGAGGGGTTTAAACCTCGCCACCTAGGATGATTGGGGTGCGACCAACATCAACCATGTGAGGGGTTAGTACTTCCCCACCTAGGATGATTGGGGTGTGACCATCATCACCTGAGTCGAGGGTTTGTACTCATCAATCATGTGAGGGGTTTATAATTCACCGCCTAGGATGACTCGGGTGTGACCAACATCAACATATGAGGGGTTTATACCTCTCCACCTAGGATGATTGGGGTGTGACCATCATCAACCAACCAAGGTTGGAAAGCTATCTTGGTCTCTTCTTTACATATGATATCTTATATGAGCATGATTTACTTTAGCAAGTTTTACTTATGCATTGGTCATACATGTCATATTACTAGTACTATGCACGTGAAACATGATGTGTCTTGGTCAAATTAGCGCTTATTTTTAAAAGTGAGTGAATCTCAAATTTGAGGGCGATATGTACATCTAACCCTTAAAAGGGTAGAGTGTATACAAGTTTTAAGTCAGAGAGGAGATCGCGACCTTAAATGAAGTGAGAGAAATGAGGTGCTTGTAGGACTTAGGAAGCTAGTAGGTGAGTCACCTACTTCCTTAGCTTAAATTTGCTAGCTAGATGGAGACGAGGCCCGACGTCGAATCTGTCCAAGTCCAATTATGAATAAAATCTGTGTTGAGGGTGTAACTTTAGCCCATGTTTTAGCATCATAAATGGACTATATTTTCAACCCAAGAATAACATAAAAAGAGCTCAAAGGTATCACAATTTCTTTGATAATTTAGGCCTAAACTAAGAGAAAGGGGAAAAATGGGCAACAAAAGTCCATCAATTTGGAGCCCATTAAGGCCCAAGTAAAAGGGGAAAATGGTACATTAATACCTTGATCAAATAAGGCTTATAATGAAAACTCAAGTTGGACAAGTGCTCCTTTAAAAGGATCTTATAATCAACTTACTTAAGTCACTTAACTTGGACAAAAATCAGATTGTTTTTCCAAGTTTTCTGTCAACTCTTTCTTGACTTTATAAGCAGCCACAAGAAACTTTTAGGGTTCGTGGAGAGGCCCTACAACTTAAAGGTAAAGGTAAGTAATTATAGTTGTGTATTTAGTATGGTTTCTTCATGAAAAACAAGAAGTATATTCTGGTTATACTTGTGCTAGAAATTTGGACAGCATGTGTCCTAAGGATTGTTGTGCATTTTTCTTGTCACTCAAGAGGATTTTCTCTTCTTGGTTGGATGAATCATGAAGTAAGACTTGTGTTTTTAAAAATGTTTCTTGTTAGTGATGACACTAGGCTGCTGGACCACTTTTACAGTCCAGAAAAGTAAGTTCTTATATGATATCACAATTGTGTTCTTAGTACGAGCTTGTGGTCTGGTAGTAGGGAATTGTTGTTCCACGACCTCCATCTCCTTTCGGACTATTTTTGAACTGTTTTAAGGCTGATTTTATGTATAAATAATGTTGGGTACAGAATGGTTAAAGTTGAAATGGGTTCGAGATTATTGACGTTGAAATGTAACAAGACGACGTAATATTATGTCGCCAATTGGTGTGCCGTGTAAGATTGTTCTGTGTCGTACCTTTTGAACTTTTGTAAGACCTGTAAGGGTCTAAAATAAGTTTTATATCTCATGTACATAAGAATGGTAATTAAAAAGTACGATTATAAGTGGAAAGGTTGAAAGAATGCCTTTGGGTCACTAAATGCAAGCTTGCTGCCTGGATGTTACTTTTTATAAGATTGGACTGGCAAGAAGTGCTTCTTAGCTGCTAAAACCAGTACTATTATTTACTCTATTGTAGATAAATATTTGAGGGAAAAGGAGGTTACTCCGAGGTAATAACGAGGTTATATATCGAGGTATGTAAGGCTACTTGATTTCATATTATTTGGCATGAAATATAGATCCCTTCTTGGAACATAAAGGCACTTACCAACTCTGACATAACTATTCACCGCGTCTCCACTCTTTCACATGTTCATATGCTCCCATACATATGTGGATACCAAGTTACATGGGTTCTTGTTGCTAAATAAAGTTCATAAGTTGTTTCATCTCATACACATTTCATTATTTGTGTAACATACTCTTTTCATTGTTATATTGTCTTATATGATTATCTACATGTCACATGCTACATCTGCATTCCTGCAACTCTAATATTATGACCACTGAAAGAATCATCTCAAAGGTAATTGAAAGGTAAAGTATATTACTTATTGATGGGTCGTAACCCGAGGGGTGGAAGAACCACCTGTCTAGGGTCGATCCTATCGTGGGGGGTAGCCCAAGGGGAGAAAGGAAAAGCCTAGCCAGGGCCGATCCTGGTATAGATTTACCACTGATTAGCTAATCATTTGTATTCCTTGTTGTGCACAAATTATACAGTAAAGAAAAAGTAATAAAAAGAACAAAAAGCACGTTATTCCACAGTATGACTAAAGGTGGTCTCTTATCCTACACCAGTGTATAGTTTCATTTGAGTTGTTACTTCATATACAGTACTTCCTGCCTTACATATTTAGTACATGATCTCATTCTGCCATCCCTTATGGGAGACCTACATTTCATGCTGTAGGTATAGGTGTTAATAGATCCCCCAATAAGAGTATAGGATATTCAGCTGCTATTACCAAGCTCTAGGTTGCTTCGAGCTTTGTGTGTCTAGAGCTTATATTTTTTTATTGTATAGTTAGTCAAGGCGGAGCCTGTCCCGACCCTTATCAGATATTTTTCCTTATTTAGAGGCTTTGTATACTATGTAAATTAAAGTGTGGTCATGTCTAATATTCCAGACAATGTGGCCCCAACGGCCTAGCCATATGCATTTCCTTTTGGCTTGTTATTACTGTTTACTTTCTTAAAGGTATGTTGAATATAAAAATTCCTTTATAATATGTATATAAAGCACATAGATACAGGTTGGTTATCCCGAACCTTATCGGCAACAAGTATCGGTCCGTCTTAGCGGGACTTTGGGCGTGATAGATACCTCATGATGTCTCTTTAACAAAAAAAAGAAACCTCAAAAGAGACCTCAACATCAGGTCGCTATAATATAGGTGAGTTTTTTGTAAAGACCTTATGAGGTCGCCAAATAGAGACCTCATGAGGTCGTTAATTATTTCTCAAAATTAAAAAAAAAAAAAAGAGATCTAATGTGATCGCTATTTTATTATTTATTTTTATTTTATATTTCACTAAAGAAGACCTCTTGAGGTCACAATTTTATAATTTATTTTTATTTTATATTTACAAAAAGAGACTTCAAGATATCTCTATACTTTATTAAATCTATTTAAATTCATATAAATAAAGACCTCATGCGGTCGCTTTTAAAAAATATACAAGACAAAAAAATGACCTCTTAAGGTCTCTTATCCGGAAAATAAAATGCAAAAATGTGACCTCATGACGTCTATTTCCCAGAAAAAGAGCTGGCAGCATATTGCTACTTTTACAGCTTCCTACTTGTCACTTAATTCAGTATATATTTTACTCAACCAAATCAAACTCAAAGACATATCAACAATACAACATACATTAAATAAAACTTCTCTTATTAACTCGATATGAAAATCAACAAGTGAGCCAAAATTGAACCAAAAAAATCTAAAAGTCATAAATCACATAATAGGATTTCAAAGTTGTCATGCACCCATAAACCATATAACAAGTCTCATAAAATAACTATAATGAAATTTAGATTAGTACAACTTTAAACTTCACTAACCCCGCAGTTGTGTTTGCCACATGATCCTCATCTTTTTCTTCATTACTAGACTCATCTATCAAATCTCTTTGTTGACCATATGCTAGAGATTGAGTAGGTCTGCACTGAGAAGGTCGAGAAGGGCAAGTGACATCACCAGGACAAGAGGGAATCTCCCCCGAAGCAAGTAATGCATCTATTTTGGCCATTAGACCCATGTACTTTATGTCCCTTCGCCTTTCTCTAATTCTCGAAGCTTCCACTTGGCTACTAGATAACTCAGTAATCATCTTTTTCATAGCCAAATTAGTCTTCCTTGATTCATCATCTAGAGTTGGTCTATGAAATGATATATGGACAAATGATATCTGGAAATTATCAATAGTGCTAGCTCAAAAGTTAGTTTAATGAGAAAATATCACATAAAATATAAACTTGACCAGTTAAAAGTTGAGAAAGTTATTAGATATTGATTTCTTTATATAAGTTGTGTACAACAATATTACTAAGGGAATGATGTAAAAAAGTATCCTTTTTTAATAATGTCCCAACATAAGAATTATCATACGGGTTGGGATGGATGTAGTTTATATTAGTGGAACAGGGATGAATAAAGTTTCAAATAAAAAGTGAATAAGAAATCATAAGGATTGAGCAGAACTAGCAAAATTCGCAAAATTAATTTCAACACCAAAGAATCATACTGCATTAGATGAACGAAAGAATAAAAGAAGAGAAGAAGGAACATTATGCTTGTAGTACTTTGTATGCTAATATCTTAATCAAATGTCTAATGCTGCAAACAAACACAAATACAAGATCAACAATTCAGAGTTAAATTCAATATCATTGTATAATGGGCAGATATTTTCATATACTGTAGTATATCATCACCAAATTCAAAGGTGAAAATTAGACAAAGATATGAAAGATACACCATAGCTCTCACATTTTGTTCTGTAGATTCTTTTTCTCATCGCAATATTAGTTCCTCGAAAAAACAAGATAAAGGCCAACTGCTTTATAACATGGAAATGAATGGTAAAAATACAATGAAGAAAGCGATTCTCAATTAGTGAAACTAAAGTTACCAATGTTTAGAAGGACATCCTAGCAAAATATCTTTATGAAAGGAAATTAAAAAAATGGCACCTAAAAACCTTCAAAAAAGTGTGCTTCTTTTCTTAATCAAGTAAATATATATTCATTCATAACATGACCATAAACAAGTAACAAATCTACAAAAATATGATTCTCTACAAACTCCACTTGATCGTCTATATACCAAGAACTTTTTGCGCTCACCAAACGAAAATAAGGGAGTGGACACTGACATTAATCAATTTAACATTAACAAGTATCCAAGATAATTTATACCCATTGTACGGTAAAAAATTTAGTCAGTTTCCGTCAAATTTCATGTTACAGATGCAAGAAGTCAAGAACTATATATATGTATGTATATATATATATATATATATATTACCTTAAAAGCATGAACTCTCAAATTAGAATGTCAAATTACTATAGTACCCCAACTTAAAATACCTAATTGAGTTAAACATTACTTGCTGGCACCTTACCAACCCTAAAACATTGCTCTACAGACTCCTTGTGAAGAGTTGTCACTTTCCAATTCCAACTCTCTCCTATTCCGAACAGATGCACCATATGGCTTCACGTTCTTTAAAACAAATTTCTCCAGATGGCATTGTCATAACAAACATCCAATTTATACCTGAGACAACATTCAAACTTCTCCAAAAGACATTGTCCCAACAAAATCCAATTAAGACATGAAACAACCATGAACGGATTGCAAGTTTCCATCTCTTTATTTTATTCTCCTGTTTACAAATACAATTTGTATCCGTTCGCTCACTTATACAATAATCGCTGAACATCTGCATCCTATTACCTTTTTATTATTCTTTTGTTTAATTGCAGAACTGATAAGAATCTTACATACTTCCTCTCCACTGCTTCTTTGCATTAATTAATTTTGCTACCAACTTTTACATTTTCACATGATCATTGATAATCGTCCCTTATGATTTTATACTGTAAAAACTTAATTAGATGTTCTACATGATCGGTCTGCCACTATTTTTTGTCTTATACACGCCTCCTATACTTTTGATTTCCTCTCAGATTTCATCACTGTACATTTGTTCTGAATATGAATGTACAGTGGTAGTATCTTATTGAATCAAAATCATAATCACTGCTTTTTGCTCGGTAGATAGTAATAATTCTAATTACTGATTCTTGTAAATATATTGACTGTCCAAATCAATAATAAGTAAGTGCATATCTTGCATCGTAAAGAGACGCAAGCCCCTGTCCCTAGTTTTTGGGCAACTCTTGAGATATGCTATATCAACCCTAACTCCTATACGAGAAACACCCTCACAATCCAATTTCCATCACATCTCCAAAGGCCAACTTCTACCAGTTCCCTTCGCATTTCATCATTAAACGTGAATTACAAAGATTTGAATCAAACTATCTGCTAAGGTAAATTTTCATTAATCTTTAAGGAATCAGATGCATATATCATCTGCTTTACCTTTAATGCAACCTTCTTTGAATTTAATCGCGCTAAGTAATCAAGTGTCAACTACAAACAATACAAACTTTCTACTAAATTGCATTCATATTCATTGGTAATAAATCAGATGCATCTATAATGTGTTGTTCCCATGTTCCATCCATCCTCAAATCCTCCGCACCAAATTGTCAAAACGCCAAGTATAATGTGTACAAACATACTTTTCTAAATTGAATTTCCATTCAATTGTCCCGAATCATTCAACAGATTTCTATTCAACGCATACTCCTCTTGAATACTTTGCATTTCCTCTAAAAACTTTACTAATCTAGTTCTATAGGCACCTTCATGATACTACCACCTTCAAACTCCATAGCCCCATAAACTTGCGAAGTAAGTATTATTTATGACAAGTACCAGGAAACCGCCTCTCTACTTCTATGAAGTAGTGATAAAGTTTGTGTACATTTTACCCTCCACAGACCCCACTTGTGGGATTCCACTGGGTATGTTGTTGTTGTTGTTACCAATCCCATACAATTGCGCCTTCACATAACCAAATCAGAATTTTAAATATAGACCCTACCCACAACTTTTACGGCCTAATGATCTTCAACTTTCACAGGTACTCTTGCACACCAACTATTGCCAATCCTTCTCATCACCCACTAAGAATGTTTAATAAAGATCCTACCCACCACTTTTGAGGACTTACAATCAACTTTCATAGTTCCTTACACTTTCCCACCAATCATAGAAACCAAACCTAAGCCTAAATACTACACTTCCTAAAAAATTTACGTAAGCATAAATGCTGCCTCCAAGCTTACCAACATTGTCCCTTAAACTAACTGTTAAGTAGAATTCACCATCACTGCAAACCTGTGGTGTGATATGACATATTGTATGAGGTATATTTTATAAATGCTAGAAAGCTTATACAACAGTAACATAATAATACCATGACCATTAGGGCATACCAACTCTATCGCTTTTACCGTCATCCTAACCAAAGAGTAATTCCTATAATACATAAAACACTGATTTAGAGCTTCAATTTCTACAATTATTCAAATGCGAATCATGACACACTATATGCCAAGCAAAAAGAAAAAAAGCACTCCTTTTCAAGTACTAAAACATGCTTCTTCACAAGCGTTGCTTGTTGTTGCTTCTTCATTATGATCAAATGCAATCTCTCGCCTCTCCATCACATATGTTCTTCCTCATCAAACACCCACAATATGCAATAACGAACAGGTACGCATAACCCCTTTTTCAATATAAGCTTTTCAATCCACTCATTCAATTGCAATGGCTTTTCCCCTGTACATGCACATTATTCACCACAAATCACATTTAGACTTTCTCTTACGCTACGATACAACTTTGCCTCTTACTCTTGATAAATTATCACTTGATTTCTTACTAACTCCACTTCTGCCTTTTGACATTGTGCCTACTCCTCTGCTTCTGACCATCTACTATGTAAACACACTAAAATAGTCTACAATTACATCCTCTTACTCAAATTCTCCACTGTAAACAGACATCATTCGCTGCAAATCACATTTAGACTCCTGCTAACACTACGGTACATTTCCACGGTTACTCTTGGTCAATTATACCTTGACATCTTAGTATCTACACTTCTACCTTTTCCCACTCGGCTTACTCCTCTGTTTCCCACCATAAATTATGTAAACATACTAAAACATTCAACATTTTTCCCAAAACCATTATCTACTCTGCCTACTTCTTCCCATCAACTACTTAAACACAACTAAATGGCCCATAATTTGTCCAATAGTATGCCACCAAATCTATTTGCAAGTACACTCTTCCCATATCTATGTTACTGCTAACCTTATCTTTCTTGCTAATTATATCTTCCGATTATTTTTTGGTCAAGGTTTTATAGATATCATGACATGGCATAATTAAGATGCAAAACTGCTAATATATGCTCATTGAGTGACTAACAAAATAGCTATAACATTCGCCTACAAATACACTATACAACTAATAATGAAGTTACATTCAAGACTAAGTATACACGTGCAACGCACGTTCAGTAAACCTAGTATATTAAAATATAAAAACTAAAGAAATATATAAATAGATCTTACAAACGCTAACTGCCAAATAAGAAAAGAAAGACAAAGAGACAAATTTTATCAAACATTGCTGGAGAGTCACATAAATATGATGAAGAGAGTGCTTAAGTTAATGGGTAATATAATACTGTTGGACTGAATGTCAACAATTCTTGTTCCCACTTGAGTTGGAAGTAATGAAGAAATTGCATATATATTAAGTTTTGAAAATGCTCTCATCTTGTGACTATTAATAGGATAGAAATGTTCTCCTTGAAGTTGTTAGCTTAGCAGTTCAAGAGTTGAAGTAACAACTCAGGATATCAAGATTCATATTGTCTAATGGAGGCGGCATGTGGTGAATCCATTCCTTTATCACAAAAAGTGGTCGAGTACTTCTCATCAGCCTAGCTAGTTAAATAATTCACGCAGTTGTACATACCCAGTTAAATTTGCTAGTTGCGGTAGGTAGGTTTATGCGGTAGTACTTGTGCTAGTTGCACATACCCAGTTAAATAATTCATGCAGCAAAATCAATCAACCAAGTAAATCACTATGCCAAATTAAATTTGGAATCAGTTAAGTATTCCAACTAATTCACTCCAATACTCAATAATTTTTGTTCAAGCAAACTCAATATCAACTTATACAAAATATAATCCCGCAAAGAGTGTAAAACATGAAATAGCATCAGAAACAAAAATTAAAGCATAGAAATCACACACTGTAAGGGAAGAGAGTCGAGGCGGGAGGTGAGGTGGCGGGCGAGACGAATTTCAGTTGAAGAGCACTGCGAGTGAGGGTTTTGTTTTCAGGTCAGAAAGGGGAAAGTGAAAAAAGACTTTTTACTATAGCTATTTTTTCAAGAATTAGTTTTTTTTTTATTTTATTAAACAAATGAGACCTCTTGAAGTCTTTTATTTTAAAATATCATTGGTTAAATTTGACTTGAAAGAAAAAAGATACTTCACGAAATTTCTAAAATAAATTAATATTTTTTATTTTAATAGATAGAGACCTCGTGAGGTCGCATTTTTTAGTCAAAGTCTTAAAAGAGGCCTCGTGATCCTCTTTACTTATAAAGAAAATATAAATGTGGATATTGACCTCATAAGGTCTCTTTTTAGCGACCAATTTTTGAGATCTCTCTTATTAGGTCACTTTTTAGAGCCTTTTAGGTAGAGATGCCACTTATCATCATAGCGGCACGACACTCCTCATTAACCAAATCGGATACCCCAATCATAAATTTGTTTGTTCTAGACAATGGGTCAACAACCAATTGTGGAGCATATCTAGAGAGTTGGTTGAACTTGGGGGCATATTCCCTCTCACTCATGGCCCTTGCTTCAAATTCATGAACTCCATGATTTTACCCTTCCTAAGCTCTATAGGGAAAAATTGGTTAAGGAAACCCGCCTTAAACTCTTCCCAAAAAAACACATTGTAGTTACCCTTCTCCTCTTTCCATTGGGTAAACCAAATTTAGGCCACCCCTTTGAGTTGGTAAGTAGCAAACTCCGCTTTCTCCCTGATCTAATCCCTATAATAGACAACACTTTGTACATCTCATCAATAAATTTTTGAGGGTCTTAATCCACTTTAGATCCATTGAACTCTGGTGGGTTCATCCTCATGAAATACCTTACCTTAGATGCCAAAGTAGAAGCAAGAGGGGCTAGGGCCCCTTTGTTTATTTTATTGGTCATGGCTTAAGCTAGCATGACAATAACATCCCGGAACTTTTCATGAGCTGGTTGTTCTTTGGGTGTACGAGCTCTTCTTCCACTTGGAATAGGAATGATCTAGCATAGCAAAGAACATTCATTAGGGGAAAGTCGTACCTTAACTTCAATACCATGACATAGATCATGAAGAAGGGAAAATTTTCCTAAAAAGCCTCATAGCCACTTACTTGTAGTCGTGTTGTACATCACAACCATGAATAAGACATCAATCGATGCAGCGTATTGGATGTCGAGGATCATTAAAAATCTAGTGTCTGATACCATCTTTGTCACGACTCGAACCTAGGGCCTAGACATGAAACGGCGAATAGGGGACCCGAAGGGACCCTAATCACGCCTTTTAGCATATCATTACACATCATTGATCGTGGAGGCAATTAATCAACAACAAGAGAACATAAAATAAGGATAAAGGGATCAGGGAGTCTTTCATAGCTTCAAAACATGCAAGATTCAAGTGAATCAAGATCAAAGCATCATTACATAACTTGTCCAACAACACCTCTAAACATAGAATTGAGTGCTGGTCTAGACAACTTTCGGGCTCACCCTCATAATCAAAAGCATACAATAAAAGAAAGAGAGTCTTTGCATAACATAATATCAAAAGATATCATCCTCGGAGTTGAGGACTCACCTAACATGCTTCAAAGATAGTACTAGCCAGTGGAAGAGGAAGACGATCAAGTGGAGCTCCGCTTCCTACATGGTAACATCATGTAGACATAAAGTATGTATTAGAACTTTTGAATGTACTAAGTACGTCTGATACAATTCAACAAGAGATTGGCTTCATAAGTAAAACACATACATATAGGCAATGGACGAGCATAGTAACAATATGGCATACATGAATGATGCTTGAAGTAAAACATGCTTACATAGAACATATTACATGTGTAGGAAGAGACCATCTTAATAGAGACCAAGTCCTATCACCCCTTTGACGAGGATATTAAGGTACAAATCCCCTAATATAGTTGTGTGGGCCTACCACCGCTCGAGTGTGGCGATTGAGGTAAAACCCCTTAACACGGTTTCACGGGCCTACCACGCCCCGAGCGAGGCGATTAAGGTACAAACCTCCTAACACGGTTGCACAAGCCTAAGCAAGGCAATTGAGGTACAAACCCCCCAACATGGTTGCATAGGCATACTATACCCCGATCAAGGCAATTGAGGTACAAAATTCCGAACATGATTGTTCGGGCCTAACACCCCCGAATGAGGCATGGTAAACTTGCAAAAATGTAGATACTATTCATAAGACCTATACTTATATAAATTCCTTTCATCATCATAAAGTTACTTCATTGATATTTCATGCATTAGAACCTCAACAACTCAAGAATCCATAACCGGACATTTTATAGAACACTTGGCGGGTGTCTAACACTAGTACAAAATCCTACAATTCAAGAGTAAAATCATGTGAGACAAATCAATGTAAAACCACCCACCAATACTTTGTAATACTATTCAATATACATCAAAGCCCCTCATTAAATCAGATAATGGATCATAGATTCATAGCTCAAAACATGCTTAAAAAGTCACAATTTTATTACACCCCAACATAGTTTATAACAAAATTAATATAAGAAAGACATAGAGGTAAATCAAGTTAGAAACATGTAATTTATATAAATGTGAAGGTTGGGCACATTGGATGAAAGGATCCAATGGTTGGAACTCACATGACTCAAATTTTGAGATTTCCTCGACGAAGATTTGATTGAGAATTTGAAGCTAGAATGAAAATTTTGATCCAATTTCTTTAAAATTGGGGTTAAATCCATTTCTCACTCAATTTTTCCCCTAGTTAGGAGTATGAAGTTGAATTTTTGATATCATGCACAAATTTTGAGATATATGGAAATTATGATTATGGGCATTTTCGTGACTCATTTTCGGATATTTTTGGGGTCGTTTCACTATGGTGATGTTTAGTACAACCTTTCATCCTCAAACCGATGAACAAGTGGATAGGACTATTTAGACACTAGTGGATGTGTTGAGATCATGTATATGGGAATTTAAGGGATGTTGGAATGAACACTTTCCACTTATCGAGTTTGCCTAAAACAACTACTTTCATGCAAGTATTGGGATGTCACTGATTGAAGTGTTGAATGGTAGATGATGTAGATCACCCATGTGGTGGTTTGATGTCGGTGAAGTGGCACTAATAGGACCATACTTGGTGTTGAATTCTTTAGAGAAAATTAAATTCATAAGGGAGAAATTGCAAATAGCCTAAAACCGACAAAAATCCTACTCTAATATGAGAAGAAGGGAACTTGAGTTCCAAGTTAGTGATGTGGTCTATCTGAAGGTTTCTCCAATGAAAGGTGTTCTAAGGTTCGGTAAGAAAGGGAAATTGAGTCCTAGATATATGGGACCCTATAAGGTGGTAAGATAAGTGGGAAAGGTGGCATATGAGTTTGATGGGCTCAACGAGTTACACTTGATTCATCCGGTCTTCCATGTGTCGATGTTAAGGAATTTCATGGTTAACCCAAGTTCCATAGATTTTTTTCATGATGTGAATGTAGAAGAGGTACCAGTTGAAATCCTAGACTAACAAGTGATGTGCTAAGGAATAAAGAAGTTACGTCTGTTAAGTTACCTCGGAGAAACTTACAAGTTAAAGGTGCTACATAGGAAGTGGAAGCTAATAGGATGAAACACTATCCACGTCTATTCCCCTCTATTCAAGCCTAAGGTATTAAGAAATCTTCCTAAAACCTTAAATTTTATGCATTTTAGTATGTCATGAAGCATGATTTTATTTTAATGTTTATGAAGTGTTTGCATTTTCACATGCAAACTGGGTTATTAGCTGTTATTTTTCTCTTTAGAGCCTGCCTTTAAGTACATTCAAGGACGAATATTTCCAAGGGGGAGATATTGTAATGACCCCCAATTTTGGAGCCTTGGGTATAAAAATTTGGTTTGAAAAGTGACTTGGAGCTTGGTTTACGGGACCACTTATAGCCTGTTAGAGGACATATGGCCCATAGGTTTAGCACATAAATATAGAACTTTATGAAGCGGAAATTTCCAAGTTTAGGTTAACCCACGAACCAGGTTACGATTCATAGGGTATCTTACAGCCCGTACATGGCTTCGTGAGTAGAACTCCAAACATGAAGAATATTTGGAATTTTTGGGAAGGTAGTAAATGAGTTATCAGATGGACCATGGAATGTATTACGACCCATATAGACCCTTCGGGATAGGGCTAAGGTAGTGAGGAAAAATGGTTAAATGTGGAGAGATTTTACGATTCCAAACATGGCCTGTAAAAAGTTTCACGGCCCGTACTTTGATGGTGGGTTTCAATTCAGCAAAAGTTACTTTTCATGATTTTTAGATGTGTCATCATACGAGGAGACTTACAACCCATAAGTCAACTACGGTCCATAATTGGGGTTACGTAAGTCTATTTTACAGGTTGAATATGGTAGAATTTGGTCATTTCCTGCAATTCTATTCCTATACTATGTCATTTCGCAAATGGAAAAAGTTTCTATATTAATCATTAAGACCTAGAAATACCCCTCATTCTCTCATTCCTTTAATTCCAAAATTGCCTAAGGCAAGATCTCTCAAGAACAAGGCTAGGGCTTCCATGTTTACTTCCCCAAAGGCTTCAATTTTGTTTCTCCTTAGTCCACGTAGTATTTGAGTTGACTAATGGGTATCCTTTCTCCCATAGAGTTCCCCATTACGTATATTTACTTTCTCTTTTATTTCCTCAATTCCATGTGCAGGCTTATGAAGATTTCATGGTCCTTATATTATTATGTAATGCTTAGATGTTCAACTATTATCTTACTAAGTTAATATATACATACTTGAAATATAATGTTGCTTCCATGATGGATTATGATATGATCAAGTTGGGTGATTTTGACCCTTTTTTTTAAAGAAATTTCCTATGACATATGTAATTTATGATTAGTCCATGCATTAACTAAGGCCACATTATTTGTAAAGAAAGCTTCATATGAATTATTACTATGATTACGGAATTCTTTGAAGAGCTTCAAAGTTTTAATACCAAAGGCATATAAATGATGCTTATTGCCCTAAAACGATGTTTAAGAAAGATTTTAAAGTTCGAGCTACACCTATGATTGCTAATTATGATTCTAAGAGTATGTTCTTAAGATTTCCAATAGATAACTTAGCAGCGAGAGGACTAGATATTGGGAATCATATCACTAGTTGAGGAATGATCCTTTGATGCAGAATCTCAATGTCCCTAACTGTGTTCCACCATAGAAGCCTTATAGGCTAGGCTAGTGGATCCATGTAGGCCGAAAAGTTTGAAAGATATAATTGCAAAGCTACTAAGGTTTGGACATCAAACCCTTGAAAGTATATTCTCCTTTTCCCAATGGAAGGAGTTCATTAGATTCCATATAGTAGTTCTCATGGTTGTACTGTCAGTTATTATTTATTCCCACAAGTTTACATGATCTTATGACGTGTCTTCACTTTTTGTGTTTTCTTATACATTCTTTCATATTGACTGGAGTGTTATTCCTTGTGAGTGTTTAAGCTTATCTCATAACTCTTATGTCTTATGTATATACATATGTTTAATTATGATGGCATTGCAATTTTATCTATGCATTGCATCAAATATACTTAGTACATTCAAGCGTACTTAAGCACATTTACTCGGGGCTAGTAGTTGGCATTTGAGAATAGCTTTTATTATGGTGAGCACTTAGTTCTGGACTCAACCTATTTTCCACCATATCCTTTATATTTTTCTTAAGACGATGTATTTATGCCCTACCAAGGCACTTACTTTCTATGTTGACTACTCTGGATTTTCTTTCTATTTGATGGAAACAGGCCGTACCGGTTCTATTTCGATACGCATTTTTTGTATCCTTATGGACAAATGATGTTATCTAATTTCACTACTTTTTAATGTTTCTTTATTGTGTAAAATGACGCATAGTCCCTTTCCCCTTATGTTTTTTACAAATAGTTCCAATTTAACGCCTATGATCGCTTAAGATGCTTATATGGTTTAGGTGAGGTGCCTTTGGGTATCTCATTTGTCATGTGGTGACTAGGCCCCTAGGTCGAGTCATTACATGGAGCATGGGAACTCAGTAATCTAGTGTTCAAACTTATAATATCCAAATGCTAGCCTCACCATAGAATAATCTCCTCGTCATCCTTCCATACATGCTTTGTCATGTACGCAAAAGTATGTGTTAGCACATATAATATACTAAGTATTATGGTACGCCCCGAATCAAAAGACATCATACTAATAACAATATGAACAATCATAAACCAATAGGATGAGGACACAATAAGAATGAGTATAGAATTTATAATCATGGGAAAAAGCACCCCAAATCCATTCTTAACCATAGAATACATATCTAGGAATTAGACCATAATCGGCATATAAGGCGAGGAAGACTATTACAAGGAATCCCCTAATGTTGTCTCTACACTAAATAAAAGAGTAGCCTACATTGCCATGGTAGACTATGCCTTACCTTACGGGATCTTTCCAATTTCGTCAAGTGCTTTAACATGAAAACTTATGAGGACATTCCCATTTCATCATATGCTTTACTTATTGATGATCCACTAACATAATATCATATAGGCACATAAGTATCATCCCTAAGGTGGCATTTTGTTAGGATCGGTACCTAGGGCTTAGGAGTGGCATGTAGAATGGGAACCTAAGAGTCCCTAAACAAGCCTCATAGTACCCATATTCACACATTCAATTTCAAAGCATAAAATGAGATAGTAAACACATAGATCTAAGGGACAGGAAAGTATGACTCATGTTATGGGGATATTATAGGGATAGAGATTTGCATATATTTAGATAAAACACCAAACATAAGGACTAAGGGGTGGGTAAGTATGACTCAAGTTATAGTGGCAAAACGGGACTTGGGTTATTCTATATTTCCATATCAAATCACAAATACACATCATAATAACCATGTTCAATAGATAGTTATAACCATAATCTCCAAATA